>JAAMXY010000851.1:0-26594 GCA_019677205.1 Pinguiococcus pyrenoidosus
CCTCTATGGAGTTCCGGGACGGCATAGCTATGACGGCGGGTGGTGTCGCGAGGGGTTTAGATACGAGTGATGGGACTTCGGCTTGATGGGTTCTGGGAGGGTCGGAAGCAAGTGGCGCGACACGAGTCCGGCCCTTCATTCTTCATAAAATGATATCTCGTCAGTATCGATATGATGCACTACTTTTAAGTATATATCGAAATAGCTTAGGAGTAGTGGAACCCATTGAACCGATCTGATCCAAGTCTTGTTTCCCGCCAAAACTCTTTGAATCGCCTTTTGGCGCCCGTTTCTCCGCCGCTCGCCAGCATCTTGCCTTCTATGCTTCAGCATGTCGTCGAAGAAAGAGCTCCGCGCGCTCATGCGCCACCAAAGGGCGACAAATGCAGTGTCTAGGAAGAAACCGAAGGTTGCGAAGCGCGCCGCCCTCGCTCCGCCGCCAAAGAAGCCCCAAAGCGCCCAAAGCGCAGTTGTCGCCGCTGAATTACCTTCCGATTTCTACTCCGACGCTAGTTTGACAGCAGCCGCTCTGCCGGAGAAGCAGCAGCGCAAAGTCGAGCGCAAGCGAGAGGAAGCCAAGGCGGTGGCGGCGCCAGAAGCGCCGCCAGAGGTTGCGGAGAGCGCCGAGTGGCGCGAGTTCGAGAAGTATGTCGCGGAAGTCGATGAGAACGACGAGCAAGATGAAGCTGGCGAGGCAGTGGGGAACCCTGAGGCGCTGGAAGAGGCTGTGGAGCAGGCGACCTACGATACGCGCGTGGCGGCGTTGCTTTTGAAGAGCGACAAGGTGCGGAACAAGGGCGATGGCGTGGACACTGGCGTGGACAAGGAGAGCGAGGCGACGTTGAGTCGCGTGGCGCAGGAGCTCGGCGTTCAGAGCGTCGCTGTCGAGCAAGAAGCTGAGCGAGGCGGCGCGAACGAGGAAGAGGAAGAAGAAGAGGTGGCGGTCGACGAGACAACTGCGCTGGATATGCTGGGGATGCTGCAGCGACGGCGACGAGAAAAGAGACGGAGAGCAAATGCAGTTGGCGCGGACCTGAGCGGGAAGCGGCGGAAGCGAGGGAGGCGTGATGGTCACGAAGGGGGAGGCACGAATGGCTTAGAAGCAGAGGATGAAGAAGATGACGACGACAACGACAACGACGACGACGAACAAGACGAAGACGACGAACAAGACGAGGAAGAGGAAGAGGAAGAGGACGAAGACTTTGATCCGACGGCGCTCTTTGCATGGACACCAGGCAGCCTTTGATGGAGATGAAAGAGGAGGATGAGACACACAAGACACACAAGACACACAAGTCTCAGCCACAGGCGGGAGGAACATCGGAGAGATTCGCAACGGAGTCTCCGCCTGACGGGCGGCTCGAAGCCTCTGCAACGGGAAAGGTTTCAGAATCCCTTTTGGGGCAGGAGCCATTTCGCTCCCAAGATCCCCAAAGAATGCTTCGCAAGTGCCGAGTCGCATCAGGCTTTGCAGCTGGTATCCAAAGGGCGGCGCGCTGGCGCCAGTACGGCGTTCCATCGCCCGATCCGCAGCTCCCCCATCGATCCATCCGCTTGGGTGCCAAGAGACTCAACGCCATTCTCTTCTCTTCTCTTCTTTTCTCTTCTCTTCTCTCCCATACTACTCTCCTGAGTCCCCTCTCTTCTTCCCAAGCTCTTCGCCACCCACTTCAGCCGCAGCTTGGGGTCATCCCACGCCCCGCTCCCGAATCCTCTCGCCTCCCATTCCGGCGTCGTCTCCGTCCGCTGCCTCCGTCCCCTGGTCCGCGGCCCGCCCCTGCGCGCTCCCGCCTCTGCCGCCCTTCCGAGCGCCTCGTGCTTCGCGCCCCAGTCGCTCGCGGGCAGCTGTGGCGCTTGGGCCAGTCTGCCGGCGCGGCGCGCGCCTCTCCGTGTTCCGTCCGTCACGCCGGTCCGTTTTGCGCCGGGCGCGCCACGATGTCCATGCGGCGCCTGAAGAAAGAGCGCGAGCGCTGCGAGGCCAACCCCGTGGAGGGCGTGGTGATCTTCTTCGGCGAGGAGCCGCTGGTGTCCACGGAGTGGACGGCTGTGGTACAGGGCGCGGACGGCAGTTTGTACGAAGGCGAAGAGTTTACGCTGCGCTTTCGCTTCTCCAGCGAATACCCGTTGGACTCTCCCGAGGTGGTGTTCGTGGGGGACTCCATTCCGGTGCATCCGCATGTGTACAGCAACGGCCACATCTGCCTCAGCGTGCTGTACTCGGACTGGAGCCCGGCCTTGACGGTGCAAAGCCTGTGCCTAAGCATCCAGAGCATGCTGAGCTCGGCCACCGAGAAGGAGAGGCCTCCGGACGACGCGGCCTACAGCCGCCGAGTGCGCCACGCCAGCCCCAAGGACACTCTGTGGAACTTCCACGACGACAAAGCGTGAGAACTCCGGCGTCTGCGGCCGGCGGAGCCCAGAGGGAGAGGCGCTTCAAGCCGCTTCGCTTCTTCCGCGCCTTGGAAGAGGAGGCGTTCGCGTAAACGTTGGCCTGGAAGGAAGGGACGCGGAGCAGTGATACGTGCAAGTTGTGCAGGTGCTCGTGTGAGATGGTTTTGCTGGCGCACGGTGTCGATTGGATGGGTGTAGAGATCCCGCTAGGGCTTTTGCTTCGCGCGCTCCAGAGCGGCGGACACGTTTTTTACATGGATGATACTAGTAGGATCGGCGCCCTTTTGAATGTCAATCAAGAAGAAGGCGGAGGAAACTGCAAGAAGAACGCCTTCTCCTTCTGGTGGATGATCTCCCCCGAAAACTGAGGCCTGCGTTCCTAAGGCGTCGAAGGATCGAGGATGCCTCCTTGACGCCATCTCCTCGACGACATCCTTTGCCGGCGCTCTGGAAGGTGGAGAACTTCACTCTTTCCTCGCCGCCAGGGGGGCTCTGGAGGACGAGGAGCAAGAGGAGCTACGAGCATGTCGTCACCTGTCTGGATTGGCCTTCTCGATCAGCCCTTTGACCCCGGCAGCTAGCGAGAAAAGGATGTACGCCAGGAAAAAGCCGGTGCCAAGCGTGGTCAGCGGCCCTCCTTCCGCTCCCGCTCCTTCCGCCGCCTTGTCTACCCCGGAGACGCAGAGGGCCGGCATGCTTTCTGCCAGCAGTCCGAGCTCTTCCGTCGCTGCGAAGGCCTTCGGCGCCAGAGGCGCTTGCAGGATCAACGATCCCAAGGTCAGGAGGCCCACTTGTTGCAACGTGGGACTCGATGGCGCCTCTCCTCCTGTCTCTCTCCTCCCAACATCTCTCGAGCGTCGATGGCCAATTGCTGGTGACATTTTTGGCCTTTTCAGACCATGCGGCGTTGGAAAGACTCTCGTGGGGGGGTTGCAACGGAAGTTCCACCGGCCTTCCACGGCTGTCCAAAGCGCCACAAAGGCCACAGCTGCCGCCACAGTACTCAGCTGCTGCACACACATCCCCAGACACCTGTAGCCCTGCGAAAAAGTCGGAAAAGAGACCTCAAAACCCTTTGGAAACGCTCAGTTGAACAAAATCCGCCGTACGCCCGCTAGTCCAACGCCGCCGCGACGGCGGCTTAAGCCTCTGACGTGCGCCGCTCTTCTCGCACCTCTAGTATGGCCCAGCTAGCCAAGTAAGTGGGCGAGAAGGTGGGCACAGCGAGCGGAAGCCATTGGGGCTCTCTAGCAAAGCAGAGGCCTTTCGTCAGGACGCGTACGTGTTCTTCTCCGAGAGATTCCCGGGACTCCGCTGGGCAATTCGGCGAATTTTCGCGGACAATTCGGCGATTTCCCAGCGACTTTCAGCGGTGTTGGGAAGGTCGAACCCTTTGCGAGAGGGTTTTCAAGGATTTGGAGCCACTGCACCGCGGCAGACTGCGATTCTGCTGCGAAGACTGGAAGAGAGTCCCTTTTCAGAGGGTTTCATTGCGATTCAGCGCTGGTTTGGCCCTTCCAAAGGCACTCATGATGCGCCAAAAGCTTCCGATATGGGTTTTCTTGGCGTTTTGCGTCGGCAGAGGAGAGCTGTTCGCCCCGGTGGCGAGGAAATCCGCCCTTCGGGGGCTGCGGGCGTTGGAAGAGGAGGATTTCCTTGCCGAGTCCGTCGCCAAGGTCGAGAAGAAAGTGCTGACGTTCGTCACCAGCAATGAGATGAAGCTGCGAGAGGTGCAGATGATCCTCGGAGAGGATTTCCCTGCCGAAATGCGGCGCGTGGACATCGACTTGTACGAACTGCAAGGAGACCCCGAGATCATCTCGCGAGAGAAGTGCCGCCTGGCGGCGGAGAAGGTGGACGGGCCGGTGTTTGTAGAGGATACGTCTCTCTTTCTCGACGACCTCAACGGCCTGCCAGGCCCCTACATCAAGTGGTTCTTGGATGCGCTGGGGAATGAAGGCATCTTCCGCCTGATGAAGGCCGAAGGGAAGCACGCCGCTACGGCGCAGTGCTGCTTGGCCTTCAGTCGCGGCCGCGGCTTCGAGCCGGTGGTGTTCAAGGGAGTCTGCAAGGGCCGCCTGGTGGATCCGAAAGGAGCTGGGGGCTTTGGCTGGGACGCGCTGTTTGCCGCGGAGGGGTACGACGTCACCTTCGCGCAAATGTCCAGGGAAGAGAAGAACAAGCTGTCGCACCGGTCGCAGGCGCTGCGAATGTTTCGAGAGTACCTGGAGGAGAATCCACTGTAAGATGGCGGCGGCCTTTTGGGGGGGGCTCCCGACGTAGGCTCGTGGCGCCAGAACATGGTCAGGTCATCGGGCTAGTGGGGTGTACCAGATGTTGAGAAGACGGGTGACATGATACAGTATGATGTGGCGACGTATTGGCAGAGGGGTTGTCTCCGTCTGTGGACAAATCCCGAGAAGCTTTGGTGAACGGTGAGAGTCGTGCTGGAGCAGCTCATCGCTTCAGGATTCCCTTGTGAGAGTCCTTATGCGAGTTGAGCAATACATGGCCTTGGGAGCTCTTGCCGACGATCGTCGTGCGAGCACGTGAAGGGATAAAAGGCCCTCCTGCAGGTGAATGGGATGCGGCGGTGGCACAAGTTCAGGTGAAGCGGCGGAGAATGGACGGGCCGATCTTGTCGACCACCCCCGCAACAGGATGGCAGAAAGAGAACCGAGCAGCCAAGAAGCACTGGAAAGAAAAAAAAGTGGTCTTTGTACAGATGGAGTCAGGGATTTCCTGGCCTTTGTGTGAAGGACATCGTCGGCCTTTATGTGAAAGACATCGTCGGCCTTTATGTGAATCACATCGTCGCTTCTTGCCATGCATCCATCTTGAGTGGAAGGATCTTCGGACTTGTATTTGGCAGGAGGCAAAGGATGCCACCGCCGCCGCTACCCCTCGCAACCGGCAGATACAAGTGCAGGACGATCGCCACATCTCGCCAAAGCACTTGAAGAGGTCTCCACCATGCCGCTGCTTCTGGTTGGAAGCGACTATGCATTCCCAAGCGAGAGCCGAGGCTGAGAGCGGCGCAGAGGCCTCGAGACCTTAAGACCTACAGAAGACAAGACGCTCTTGTCTGCAAACCCTCCTTTCGAACTCCTGGGATCAGCGGCGAAGCCATACTACACTTCGAATACGCCGAATACAGCAAGGCACTTGCGGCTGAGTTGTGCCGACCAATGAGCTGTGGCGTCTCGCGGTCTTCAGGTCAGGGAACTGGAGCTGCGTCGCCTACAGCATGAGCATCCCAACAAGCAAAGAAGCCGTCACATCGATTGGTCTGGGAACGGAAGTCGCCGCGCCTTGGATAGGAGATATAGCGACGTTGCAAGATGCGTCTCCGATCCGACGAACCGCCGCGCCGCCCTACCGTCCCATCCGCGGAATTGCTCATAGACAAGGGTGCCGCAAACCCCACGAGCGCGACCAACACGCTCTAACGCCGACCAGAGTCTCACCAACTTCTGTCAGAGTCTCAGTGACCAAATGTAGTCATGGTCCTCCGGCCCCGACGTACTCGAGTCGTCTAACGCCGCATCGAAAGGCATAGGAGCCATGAGTGACGACGCTCGGACGCTACAGCAGTCCAGTGACTCTTCCCTAGAGGGCTCGGTCTCTCAGGGGTCCGAGGACATCGGTGAACACTGGCTTCCGCAGAGCGAGAGAGTTATGCTGGATGGGCCCATCTGTCGCTGGCGGCGGCTCGGCGGCCTGTGCGCCTTCGTCGTGCACCTCCTGAATCTGGTGGAGGACCTCACCGTCTACTTCTACTTGGACACCAGCGTCTTCCCTTTCATTCTCCCGTTCCTACTGTTCGTGGCGCTGCCGCTGGCCGGGGCGTTAGTGAGAGAAGTCGCGAGGCCGCACCTGGTCGACGCGGCGGTCCAGGCTCTTCAGGCTGCGGCGTTCGTCATGCTGACCTCGTACAACTGGGTTACGGTGGCCATCTGCGTCAGCTGCTTCGCGGCTCAAGCCGTCTTGATCATCTTGAAGTCTTTTCTGGTCCATCGAACCGAAGCCGAGGTCGTGAAACTGTCGGCGAGCTCGATGCCGTTACCGCCGCTCACGATGCCCAAGCTGTGCTTCGGCCTCTTGTGGGCCGCGGGGACCGTGGCGGTGGTGCTGGTGCTGCTGTTCCAGCCCAACTCGCCTTTCCGGACGCCTTGGTACGAGCTGTTCTCCCTGGCGCTCACTTGGCTGGCCTCGGGCTACCTGGAGGCCAAGATGCACTTCACGGAGTTTCTCAAGCAGGCGGCGATGATCGCGGGGTCCGAGGACGACCTCCCCGTGCAGTACCTCCTCGGGATCATCTGGGAGCTCCTGGACCTCCACCACCTGTATCCCCTGGACCGAGGCACGATCGTGGGGAAGCTGAGGGACAATGGGCTCGAGGAGTCCGTGGTGCTTCCGCGCCTCCAGGCCTTCGACGGCTTGCTCAGTCTATTCTCCCTGGCGATCTACGCCATGCAGTTTGTCGTCTCGTGCCTGTATCTCGCCTCGGGGGACATCCAAGCAACCTTCGACTTGGTGTGGGTCATCATCATGATCGGTTTCTTCAGCTTTGGGGTCAGTTGTAGTCTATTCGTCAGGCTGTGTCTCGTCAATGACGATGAGCCGCCCAGGAGCAAGCTGCCGCTGTGCGAGGAGAATGGAGGAGCGCCTTCCTCGTAGAACTAGGCTCACCTGAAGAGCCAAGACAGGCTGAACTGCCTCGAGGATCGTGCCCTTTTGTCTAGAGGTTCGATGACGCTGGTCATGGTTTTTGCAAGAAGAGCATTTCGGTGGCAAGCATTTGTTCTGGTGCCGCGTCGTCCGTGACAAGAGCATCGAGTTTCCGTGCAAGGTAAGAGGCTCGTTGGTTCCCCCGCATATCTTGCCACATAACGGGAAGATCCTTTCTCACACCACATGCCAAACGAAACGCGTGCTCTGTTGACACACCCAAGACGGAACACACACAAGCAGCTGGGACGGCCGACGCATCTGCAGATCTTTCTCCGTCGTCTAGTCCGCAGCGCTTCTCTTCCTGCCTCTACTCAATGAAGTCCTTTCGAAATGCAACTCTTTTTTTCCTCCGCCGCGAGAACGGCGCTCCGTCATAGAGCCGCCCTGCAAAGACGTCCTCGCTGTCTCGAGGGACTGAAACAGATGGTAAGACACCGGAGTCGCGGTCTTTCGCTCCCAAAACACTCCTGATGTCAATGGAGACTTGACAGCAGCAACGCGACATTTCTACAACTCGTACTTCACCTCCGGCATGGCGCGGGGGCTGCAATACGCTTCCGGGAACCACCCTTGCTTGCCGGAGTCGATCACCAGGCCGCGGCTCCACCCCGTGTCCTCTCGTGTGTACACGTAGATGACCTGACCGGCCTTGAAGCTCAGCTCCGTCTCCTCTTGGCCGACGTAGTCGTAGTCGGCCGAGAGAGCGCAGAGCAGCGGCGGTCCTTCGATCAGCACGCCGTCGATGCAGTGCTGCCGGATGGGCGTCCCCGGCCCGCCGCTGTCCGCGGGCGGCGGCGGGATCTGGATGCTCATGCGATGCTGCAGAGGATTCGTCTCAGAGAATGCCGTCTTGTCGCCCTCCTTCTCCTCGTCCTTGTTCGGTACGATGCCTTCGTAGCTGATGTCGTAGCTGGGACTCACGTTGCTCCCCAGCTGCTCGCTGAGTCTCGTGCTGGTCTTCGACCCGCCGGCCATCGACAAGAGGTCCATCCGCCAGTCCGAGAAGAAGAACGAGGATTTCGTCGTGGTCGTGGTCGACGTGGCCGGCGTCGGACTCGGCGTCGGAGCGCTGGGGACCGACGGTGCGACGGGAGGCAATGACACCACCGTCCGTGCCGGCTCGGCGCTTGATAGCGGTGCCGGAGCTGCGCGTGTTGGCTCCGAACTCGGACGTCGTTGGGGCGGCGGTGGAGGCGCTCGATCAAGGGTCATGGTGACCCGACCCGGCGGCGTCCCGACCAGGGGCGGCGGCGATGTAGCCGGAGGCGGCGGAACCGTGACTGCCAGAGGAGACGACGCCTCCGGCTGCTTTTCGGAGGAGGTAGATGCCGATCGCCGCGGACGCGGGTCCGGGCTCTGCGACGCCGCGGCCTTCCTCGCCATGATCTTCTGGTGCAACTCGGACAACGACTTGCCTGAGAGGAGACGACGTCCGAAGAAGAGTCAGCACCAGGCATCAAGAGGAGTTGGCCATACATACACCAACAGGGTTCCTCCTGAGAGGTAGATGGACAGGCAGCCCGTTTTCGTACCTTCGGGAGGCGCGACGCGAGGCTTGAGCCGGAAGGAACCTGCGCGGGTGGAGCGCCTGGTCGGCATTCCGCCGTCCTTTGCGGCAAGCGTCTTCTCCATCTCTGCCACCATCTCCGGCTTGTAGCTCGGGTGCTTCGCCTGGCTGGTCAAGGTGGCGTCACCTTCGCCATTGGGCGCGACGCTGGTGCCCATCGACTTGCGCGAGGTGGGGCGGTCGGGCCCTTCGCGCTGCTGCTGCTCGATGCTGCTCTGCAGCTTCGTCTTCAGCTCCTTCACGTTCGGGCAGAACTCGAGGCTCGGACGCTTCGTCCGGGCCAGCTTGTGCAAGGTCTTGTCCTTTTCGGTCTCGTCGGAGCCGCTCAGGTCGCTCAGCAGCTTCTTGAGGTCCTCTCCAGGTCCGGGAGACATGAGCGCTTGACTTGGCGTCACAGGTGCCGGAGGTGGGTTCGCCGATCTCAGCTTCACGGACGGCCGCACGATTCGCCTCGACGTGTAGTCGTCTTCGTCCACGACCGGCGGCGTCGTTGCCGCTGTCTTGTGCTCCAGCACGCCGTCATACGAGCAGGAAGCGCGCTCGGGCGCGATCTCGCTCTTGCTGCCGGACTCTTCCAGGCTCTTCACCTTGGTCTGGGAGAGGCGGATCGACACGCGCGGACTGCTCAGGGACACTTTGTGGTACGCCTCGCGAGTGGGTGGCGGCGGCGCTGGCTTCCTGGCCCTGGGGCTCTTCTTCTGCGCGCGTTCGCTCAGCAGCGGCGGCGGCGTGGTCGCCGCCTGCGGCGTCGTCTCCTCGAAGGATCGCCGGCATGGCTTGCCAAAGTGCTTGCCGTTGGCGGACGCCGCGTGGCGCACGGCCGCGAGCGTCGGCCACTTGCTCTGCGCGAGGGCCTCATCTGCCGAATGCGATCGCGTCCCCGAGACGGTGTGGTGTGCGAACCTCGGCGACGCGGAGGCGGCCGACTGCTGATCGATGCTGAGGTCGTCCATGGAGTTGAAGCTTCCGTCGCGGAAGAAGGGGTCCGACTCGACGCTGCTGGATCGGTTGTGAATCGTGATGAGCACCTTGCTCTCGCCTTCGGAAAGCGGCGGGGACGCCGCGCGGAGGTGCTGGGTGAAGCTGCCGGCGAGGTCTCCTTTCGGGATGGCGCAGCTGGCGGCGAGGTCGCGCATGAGGTCGGACTCGCGCGGGGAGTTCTTGCTCCCGTCGCTCTCCTTGCTGAGGTTGGCGCCGTCGTTCTCGTGCGTGCCCTGCAGGCAGGCCAGCGTCTCCTGGTAGCTCTCCCTCGCCGTCTCGAAGGCGTTGACCATGTTGTCCTTCGGGATGGAGCTCATGTCCACCGGCAGCAGCTTGCCGGCGTCGTGGAGGTTGCTGAAGAGCTGGAGCAGCGCCATCTTCAGGTGCACGAGCTGCTCCTCCAGGAGGCGGACGCCCTCCTCGCTCAGATCCTTGCTGAGGTTCATGCACTGCTCGTCGCAGGTGTAGAAGGCCTGCGTGGTGGCCTGGAACTTCTCCTTCTTCTCCTGGATCTCCTCCGGCGTGGCTCGCCGGGTCTTGCTCAGCTGCTCCAGCTCCTTGTTGAGCTTATCGGCCTCTTCCCGCAGCCCTGCGTCCCAGAATTCCGTGGTTAAGCACGCACGTCATTTCAAAGGAACTCTGCTGCTGCTGCTGCTGCTGCTGCTGCTGCTCCGTCACACAAGTTCCAGCGCTTCGCAAGGTTGGCAAGTACCTTTGCGGCGCTCTACGCGGTACTCCAGCTCGGAGCAGAGGGCCAGCTTGGCGTCGATGTTCTGGAAGAAGGGGCGAACGGCCGTCTCGAAGATCACGAAGTGGGGAACGAACAGCGAGGCCAAGAGGTCCGCGAGGCCCGCGGAGGCCGCCAGCTCCTCCTCGGTCTTCAGCAGCTTGCCCAGCTCGATGGCTGCGCAGGCGAAGGCCTGCAGGCCGCTGAGGATGGTGTTGGCCCGGTCCTTGACGCCCTCCAGCACGGGCTGCAGGCGCCTGGCGGTGTCGTAGGCCGCCGTGGGAAAGCACTCTCCCGGGGCCGTCGGCGTGCCGCGGAGCAGCACATCCTTGTACAGTGGCTTGGGCGGCTTGGCGCTCTCGGGGCTGGTCGAGGAGAAGCCCCGGAACAGCAGTCGAAACATGGTGGCGCCTGGCAACTCGGCCGAGGCCCTGTGGCGCCAGTGGCCTCCTGGAGGCGCTTTGGCTGGCGTGAAGGGGCTGGCATCCTCGTTTTGCATCAACGCTGCCGTTTTCGGCGGCGTCTTTCCGCTGTAGCACGGCGGAAGAAGGCGCGAATGGGAGAATTCCTGCATGGGTGCAGTGGGATTGGAAGGATCCTTCCACTGAGGCGACATTGGCGGAATCAAGGCCACATGATTGGACGATGAGTGGCGCGGTTTTTGACGGCCAATTGTACGCCACGTCAACTTCAAGGAGTGATGGAGAGTGATGGATGGATCGACCAATGAAGTACGGTTCTCCGCGAGGTTGGCCAATCCCGGCGAGCACGCCGATGTCCTTGAGAGGGCGCATATGGCGGCGCACGGGCGCCGTCCTATGGGCGAGGTGGCGCTCCTGCGAACGCGGCCGAGGCTCCGTGCGTTGGGCAGCTGCTGGACATATACCAGGAGAGCGTCGAAGCAGGAATGCGGCGCGGGGAATCGTCTCCTCCGTCATCGCTGGGCGTTCCGGGCAGCCGAATCGTTGCGAGGGGCAAACGCACATCATCCCGAAAGCCACTTTGATGGGATGCGCGTACGCACACGTTTGGGACCTCGCTCTGTCCTCGCTCGGTCCTCGCTCGCTCGCTCCTCGGTACGGCTGTGTTGCCTCAAGAGCACGCCACGGAGAGGGCCGACGAGGGCGAGGCGCCGCGTTGCTTGCCCACCGCGAGCAACTGGCTGGCCTGGGCGGTGGCTGGTTCGTGCCGTCGAGGCCAGAATGCCTATGCCACGAAGGATGGGAGGCGTCGGCGGCGCTTCCAGCGAGCGTCTGCTGGTGCGGACACGGAGACCAAGGGTGCGCGTCTCTCGGGGACGGAAACAGTTCGTCGACATCATCCCAACGATAATGGCACAGTAGCTTGCGGGCGATTCCATGTCCATCCACTCGGCGACTTGATGCGCGTAAATAGAGCGGGCCGCAGAAGGAAGCAAATCCACAAATCAAGGCTTGACCAATGCGGTGGCCAAGATTTGGAGAACCCTTACCTCTCGAGGCTCCATTGGCTCTGCTCACAAATCCTCTTCTTCCCCTCCACATGATTGGCCGAGCCCAGGTCGGAAATCCAGCGCTCTCCCAGTTTGAATTCTGAAATCCTAGGATTGAGTATCCCGCCAAGGAGTACACGTGTTATTGGCGCCGCGCGCACGGCGGATTCCGTTCAGCGCGCCGCACAAGTGCGCCGAGCGCCTCCCCGCGCCATGTTCTCCTCGCAGCGCAAGCCGCGGCCGACCACGAAGCCGCCACCGCCGCCCATGGCCTCGCCGAAGAGCAGCGGCGTGGGAGATCTGCTCGTGGTAAGCCATAGTACAGCTGTCCAACGCGTGGAGGAGAGAACACGTCTTGACGACGGCAGAGCTCTTCGCACCGCCCCGCGCGGTCGGGTGCGAAGAGCCTCTGCGAAGCCTCTGCGGACGCGTTGGGACCGTTTGCACCGCTCGAAGGAGTGCACGCGCGCTGGCAAAGATTGTGGAGGTCGAACGAAGGCCTCGGAACTGAAACCCTTCGCGCCAATTCGCGGGGAACGTCCAGTGGTACTGCGTGGTTTGCCCCCAGCGCGCCGCCGAGGCGTTGCCGACCGCTAGAGAAGCAGCTGAGGAAGCAGAGCGGCCCCTCACCGACCCACTTTTGCCCACTTTCCGCAGGCGGCCAGAGACACGAACCCGCGCTCGCGCTCGCCGCTCACCGCAGCGCAGCGCCGCCAGCGAGCCGCCACTGCTCGGCGGCCGCTTAAGCTCGGAGAGCGCGGCAGTCCGGGCACGCCGTCGGGGCGACGCCACTCGGTGACCGGCAACAACAATTCCGGGAACTCCCGCTGGAAGGTGTCGTCGTTCTGGACCGCGCCGTGGAGTGCCAGGCAGGAGGCCACCGACGCCGTCGACGAGAAGACCAAGCCGGAAGATGGCGATGGCTTCGTGGACCTCATGGACCGCCTGAGCACGTCCAAGTACTTCTCGATTGCGGAGGAGACCAACGCACAGATAGAGAGCTCGCCCACCTTCGTGACCCACCTGCTCAAGGAGAGAGACAGCATCAAGCGCGTCTCCGGCAGGGCGTCCCGGTCGAGCCAACCCCGGCAAAGCGAGGACACCAGGCAGATGTTGCAGAAGAGCCTGCGCTCGCACTTCCTCTTCGCCGACCTCGCGCGGGACACCGTGGAGGAGGTCATCTCCGGCATGCAGCGCATCGAGGTCATGCCCGGCGACGTCATCATGAAGCAGGGCGAGGTGGGCAACATGTTCTACGCCGTCGAGAAGGGCGTCTTCGACATCTACGTCGACGAGAAGCTCGAGGACAGCGTCACCACCGGTGGTTGCTTCGGAGAGC
Organism: Pinguiococcus pyrenoidosus; assembly: GCA_019677205.1. Taxonomy (NCBI): domain Eukaryota; class Pinguiophyceae; order Pinguiochrysidales; family Pinguiochrysidaceae; genus Pinguiococcus; species Pinguiococcus pyrenoidosus. The sequence continues at coordinate 13,214 of JAAMXY010000851.1, forward strand.
TGGCCCTCCTCAGCCCCGACGGGCTGCGCAAGGCCACGGTCATGTGCCGCTCCGGCACCCGGCCGCACTCCTCCAGCGAGCCGTCCCTGGCGTCGTCCATCGACGCGATCACGAAGGATGAGCCGCTCAGCGAGACGGACAAGGCGCTCCTCACGGCCGCGGACGAGTCCCCGAACGTCCTCTGGGCGATCGCGGGTGTCCACTTCCGGGCCGCGCTGGCGCTGAATCGCGTCAAGGAGCTGGAGCAGCGCCGCAGCGCCCTGGGCCAGGTGGACTTCTTCAAGAGCCTGACGGCCAACCAGCTGAACCTCCTCGCGCAGGCCGTGGTCTCGGAGTACTACGACGCCGGCACGCGCATCATCCACAAGGGCACCGAGGGCTTCGACATGTTCGTGCTGGTGCGCGGAACCGTGGTCTGCCACGGGTTCAACACCGCGGACGGCGACACCACGGTCCCGTCCTTCACCGGCTCGCCCATGACATCCCGAGAGGCGGCGGGCATGATGTCGGGGAACGTCTTTGGCGAGGGAGCAGACCCCCTCGGCAAGAGCGACGGCAAGGACCTGTCGGCGGACAAGAAGCTCCGCGTCGCGCGCAAGCGCCTCAGTGGAAACGTGTCGAGCCTGGAGCTCTTCCCCGGCGCCGCCTTCGGGGAGCAGGCGCTGCTCTACAACGAGTACCGGGCTGCTCACGTGGACGCGGGCGCCGACGGCGCGGACGTGCTCCGGGTCTCCGTCTCGGTCTTCAACGAGCTGCTCGGCCCGCTCCGGGAGGTCCTCGAGCGCAACCTGCGGCTCAAGGTGCTCTCCGAGGTCCGCGTGTTCAGCAAGCTGGCGATCGAGGCGCGGCAGAAGCTGGCGACCCGGATGGAGCACATCGTTCTGAGGGACGGCGACAAGCTATTCACGGCCGGTGACACGGCGGACGCGGCGTACATCATCCGCTGGGGCTCCATGAACCTCCAGAGGTCGACGAAGGCAGCCAGTTGGCAGAGGTCGAAGCTGCAGATCGAGACGCGCACCAAGGGCATGTGCATCGGCGAGGAGGCGCTGATGGGCATTCCGAACTACTTAGACGACGCGGTCTGCGTCGCGTCCACGGCGAGGCGAAAGAGCATCCCGCGGGTCGACGCGAACGGCGGTCGGCGCGAGCACCAGGAGATCAAGTCGGGCCCCGAGGTGACCGACCTCGTGGAGCTCTACCGCATGGACATGGATGCCATCCGCGAGGCAGGTTTTGGGTACACGAGTCCGCAGCACAAGAAGGGCCACAGCACGATGACGCTCCGACGGTTCTTCTCGGGCGTGAAGACTGAAGGCGAAGAGGAAGATGCCGAGCTTATGAGGTCGATACCTTGCGTCCCGAAGCTGAGCCCCCGGAGGTCGAGGGGCGCGAGCAGCCCCAAGGTGGACGAGCAGATCACTGTCAGCGAGATCGTAGACTTCAACGTGGATGTCAGCCTCGTCAGCAGCAAGAAGACGCCGCAGGTCACCGTCCAGAGCCGACCGCCGAGCCTGACATCCGCCATCCCAGACCTGAAGCTGAACTCGAACGCTCCGGCCAGCGAGATGGTCAAGTCCTCCGAAGAGGACGCCATTGCGATCCAGATGTTCCCGGACCCGATCCCTCTCAAGTACAGCACGTCCGCTCGGGAGAGCGTCGCAATGGCCGACAGCTCCCTGCCCCTCCCGAAGCGACGGTGGTCGCGCGACCAAGTGCGGCCGCCGCCACAGCTGATGAACGTGCACACCCGCCGGGCGTCCACGACCGTGCAGATTCAGTCGCACCGACGGATCCTGCAGGAGTCCATTGCCATCCAGGCCAAGTCCTTCGCGTGCGACGACGCCGACGGCCTCTTCGCGTCGGGCCCGCCGCTGTCCTTGACCTCGGTCCTTGGAATGGGCAGCGCCTGGCGCCACACCCTGTATGACATGAGCCCGTACATGGTGATGGCCAATCCCCTGGGCGATGGCAAGAAGGTAAGGCGGGTCTGCGACTGCATCTGCCCCCGTCACGGTGCTTCCAATGCTCCCAATGCTCCCAGCTGCTCACCCGTGGTGTTCCCTCGTTGCGCTCCTGGGCTTTTTTTCCCTTCTCTAGTGCGTCGAGGACTTCGATCTCATCCGCGTCCTCGGTATTGGCTCCTTTGGTGTGGTGAAGCTCGCGCGGCACAAGAAGACGAAGCATGTTGTGGCGCTGAAGCTGATCAGCAAGAGCTACGTCGCCATGACGCGACAGCATGCCTACGTCGCGGAGGAGCGGAAGCTGCTGCTGGCGCTTCGGCATCCTCTCATTGTGCGACTGTACAATACATTTCAAGACAAGAACTTGCTTTACATGGTGATGGAAGTGGCCCTGGGCGGCGAGATGTTCCGGCTCATGCACGGCGACGGCTCCGAGGAGATCCTGATGGAGCCGGATGCCGTCAAGTTTTACACGTCCTGCATCCTCAGCGTGTTTTCCTACGTGCACGACCGGAACATCGTGTACCGCGACCTGAAGCCCGAGAATATTCTCATAGATAACCAGGGATACTTGAAGATCGGCGACTGGGGCATCGCAAAGCGCCTCGGGGGCCACAAACTGGGAGTGACCTTCACCATGGTGGGAACGCCCGAGTACCTCGCGCCCGAGACCGTGAAGGGCGTCGGGCACGGCATCCCCGTCGACTACTGGGCCCTCGGTTGCATCGTGTACGAGATGCTCGCCGGCTACAGTCCCTTCGCGGGCGACAACGTCGAAGACACCGTGCAGGTCTGCTCCAACGTCGTCGAGGGAGAGGTCGAGTTCAACAGGGAGGAGAACAACTTCGAGAAGCTTTCAGAGGACTTCGTGCGCCGCTTGCTCAACCGGGATCCACTGCGGCGTCTCGGAAGAGGCCACGGTGGCGCCGGGGAAGCCTTCTCGCATCCATGGCTCGAGGGATACAACACCCACTTGGTGCAGAGGAAGATCTTGCGGCCTCCGTGGGTTCCGAAAATCGAAGACGAGACAGGTACAGCAGCCCGTCTCCGTTTTGTCAGCTGCAGCCGCCGAGTTGGGGCCTCCGCCTCACGCGTCTTTCCTCGCGATTCGGCAGATGCGTCCTGCTTCGAAGACTACGGAGACGAGGACATGGACCCATCAATGCTTGTGTACGACGGTCCCGACGGTGAGCCTACGCCTTGTCAAATGGGTGATTTAGGGGTGGAGGGGGGAAGCACCCGGTCTAACCGCGACTGTCCTCTCCCTTCAGGTCCGGAGCTTGGCTGGTCGGACTTCTAGTGGTATTCGAAGGTGTAGAGAGTTCCAGCACGATGACATTGTCGAGGGGAAGCAGCATCGTGTGCATGAAATGTATCTACAGTTTGAAGAGAAATGTATACGTCCTTGTTTCTCTTGATTATGTTTGGTTGTCTCTTCTTGCGCTTTGCCATCGGTTTGCGCTTGTTTATCTGCTTGATCTTGATCTTGATCTTGGTCTTGGTCTTGCTCTTGGTCTTGGTCTTGGTCTTTGCCCTTGCTCGTCATGTTCTTTGTACTTCTTGAAGTGTCATCTTCGCTGATCTCCACGGTCGCTTGAACGACCGCTCTTCGCCTTGCCTCGCGCTGCACTGCGTCCTTTCGATGGCAAGCTACCCCTTCCTGCTCCTCTGCCGCCTCGACCACCTCGCGATGGCCGCCTTTGTGGACCCTGCCCTCTTCCCGTCCTACTTGCGCTCCCGGGGACGCCGTGACCTTTCTTGCCGTTGGGACCCAGCAGAGCCCGCTTGAACACCAGTGACACACCTGTGCAACAGCAACAACAAGAACAGCAAGTATCGTGCACGTCACGCTGGAGCTTGGGGAACGGAGCTGCGTTCGGCTGCTTCACTTACGCTCGCCAGTGTTGTCCGGTGTCTCGGGGCCAAGGACAGCGTGATGCCAACGCTCTTGGCAGTCGCCGTACATCCACGCGACGTCGCCGGCGAACATGTGGAAGGAGAAGACTTCGTCCTCGTTCTCGATCCTCCTCAACGCGAACCGCCTCGTCTCTCCGGCACTCACGACGACGGTGTCCAAGGCCCACATCTTGCCATGCTCCGGGTCTGCGTGCCAACGGCAGGCCGCCTTCTCATCCTGGTACAAGTTGCAGAGCGCGCAGTCGAAGTTGACGTTCAGCAGGTCTCGCAGTCGGTCTCGGGCATCGACGACCGAGGCCGCCTCCAAGAATGGGGCTGGCGGCATAACTTTGCCTTTGCATGGATGCACGGAGACGACGTAGAAACATTAGGTCGCTCCCCTCTCTTGGCTACCCCTCGTGCCTCCAAATCCCAAATCGTTCTGTGCATCAGAAAATAAGGAAAGCGCACCTGAATAGGCCAGGCCTCCGATTCCGGCTTCTGCAAGCCACTTGGTCGCCCGTCTCTCGATCACGGCGTCACCGCTCTTCGTGATGAGCACATCCTGGCCAAAGCGTATCTCCTTCTTGAGATCCGACACGTCCATCACCGCGCAGAGGCCGGGGAGCACTCGCCACGGCAGCCGCAGCTGCGCTTCTGCCTCGATGAACGGTGCGGCGGCGAGGCAGCACTGGGCAAACTCAGGTCGGAGCCCCTCAAGCCAGGCCCCCCGAGGCTTGTAGAAGTGCTCACGCGCTAGGACGCCGTCAATCTCCGACAACACGTCGCTGAAGCCCAAGCGGCGGACGGCCCAAGTCACTCGGAGAAGCTCTTGCTCGGAAAACCCGCCCGCAGGTCGACCAGAAAGCAGCTCCAAGGCCACCGCATCCCACTCGGAGCCTCGGTATGTTGACCGGAGTCCCCTAGAGGCCTTTGCACCTGCAGACGCCGCAAATTGGCCCGAAGAATCCAACTGGACACTAGGTAGAGCAACGCCCAGCAGGTACAATGCTGCTGAAACGGCCTCTGCAGAGCCCTCTAGGCATCTCTCGTCATTCCACAGCTTTAGCAAAGGTGCCAAAGCCTCTTCTGCGCTAATGGAGCTGCGGTGGGGCGCGAGGAGGCGAGTGGACGCCACAATCGAGCTGTGCAATGCGTCCAGTGGCGTCCGGGGAGCCAGAGCTCCTACCAAGGCTATGGTACACGCCACATAGAAAGAGATCCCTGCCTTCCTAGAGGTCATGGTGGCCTCCAAGATTCCCCAAAACACCAAAAATAGTGGATTTTGTGTCGAAAATTCGCAGTTTGTGGCGCTTTTGAGGGAAATGGGGAAAATGTGACAGCAGGACACGTGGGACAGACAGAGACAGAGTACAAGAATGAAACCAAGATGTCACCGCTGATCAGCTGATCGGTTTGGTGTCAGCTGACCGCTGCTAGAGGAGCGCTGCAAACGCCACAACTCGCGCCATCGTTAGGCTACGAAGCCCTTGATCTCTTGCGATCTCTTCTTGTGACGGCTTAAGTTGCGTGGAGGTATGTGCAAAGTCCCGGATGAAGAATTTGCCGCCCCATCTCCTTCTGATTTCGGCCCATTTCTGTTCCTCAGCACTGAGCGGCGGATATTCGTGCTTCATTGCCATTGCAGCACGGATATTTGAGCTTTGTCGGCCTCTACAGCTAAGTCGCAGCAGTATCGCGGAAAAAAACCTGGTCTTTAGGCTGACATGACCTTGTGAGAGAGCCACAAAATCGAAGAGTCTCCAGGGAATCCGCCTTTCAAGGCGCTTCTGAGCGCAATCAGAGCGTCGCGAAGGATTTTCCACCTCTCTGGGTCTCCTCTAAGAGCAATCTCAGCGGCCTATCTGGCGTGCTGGTGCAGCGGAGCTTTGTTCGCGTCTCGGTCGATCTGAAATCCGCGTTTGAAAAGCTTTCTGCGACCAGAAGGGAACGATGCTTCGCGGCCTTCGCAACTTCTTCGCAGTGTACTTGCAGAGCTTGCTGGAGAAGTACCTGGTGGGCGTGGAAGTCGAGGCTCTGGGACTTCTTGGAGGCGACGTGGTCCTCGAAGATGTGGAGCTGCGAAGCAATATCCTTCGGGACACGATGAAGGTAGGCGTCGCGACGGGACTCCGCTTGCATGGCATATGGTGGAATCAAGCTTACGTAAAAATCACAACTTGGTGGCTTGCAGACGAGGCTTCCGCATGGATACGACGTGTCCAGCGGCTCCATACGCTCGTTGACCATCAGCATCCCGTGGACGAGGCTCCTGTCTCAGCCTGTCGTGGTGAAGCTGCAATCGGTGCAGTTGGTTCTTGCGCCGCATGCTCAATCTGAAGAGGCCGGCGTGGGCGGAGGACAAGAAGCCGGAGGAGGAGGAGGAGGAGGAGGAGGAGAAGAAGGAGAAGGGGAGCAGGAAGGACAAGACGGGAAGGGGGTCCCAGGGGCTGCTGAGGAGCACCAGAAGCCGAGAGACGGCGAGCAGGCGGAGAAAGCGGAGCAAAACTCCAGTTGGGTCCAGAGCTTTCTTAGGAAAGTTGCCATGAACGTGACCATCGAGGTGCAGAACGTGGTGATGAAGATCGAGAGCCCCGCAGTCCCGCATTCGAACAAGAAGGTGCTGGGGCTCTTCCTCCGCGGGGCGCACCTCAGCTCAGCGGACCCGGGCGTGGAGGGCAGGAGCGCACTTGGACCAATGGGAGAATGGCCGAGGATGTCGATGACGGAGGAATGCCGCGCGCTGGGGCTCGTGGCAAAGCGATTCGATGTGACGGGCCTCACCCTCTGTGTCGGGGAGATCGTGGAGAGAGGCTCCGGTAGTGGCAGCACGACGCCAAAGCACCTTCGGTACGAAAGCGCGATCTTCGAGAACCTGCAGGTCTCCGTGAGCGCCTTACTGCATCGCGAGGATCTCATCGAAGAGAACGGAGTGAAGGCTGCGACCGACGGGAGCTCCCGAAAGTCCCGGATGGACAATTACTTGGACGACGCGATGATGTTCGACCACGTGGCGATTGGCTTTGCCTACGACATGCCGATGGAAGGAGAGGAGGACGAGCCGGATGATCCTCGCGCCGCCCTCTGCATCCAGCTGCCCTCCAGCTCGGCCCTCCTCGGAAGTGGTCAGATGCGCCTCCCGACCGAGTACCAGCATCCCTTCTCGGACGGAGAGGAGAGCAGCAGCCTCTGGGACCTGCGCGGCGAGAACTTGACTCCCCTGGTCTCGGCAGCAAGCAGCGAAGTGAGCGGCGTGGCGAAGCCGAAGATTTGCATCGACGTTGAGGTCCCTGAGCTTGTGGTCAAGCTTGGCTTGGTGCACCTTCGATTGCTCCAGTCCTTCTGCGAGAACCTAGCCTACGTCAGCGCCGAAGGCGAGGAGGCCTTGGACCCAGAGGAGCCGGACGAGAGGCAAAAAGGCGAGCAGTCGGCACTCAGCAAGCTGTGGAGCATGGGAATCTCCGTCGACCAGTTTCGCGACCTTGTCTCCTTCGGCCTTTACGTGCGCGACGTGGGCCTCGTCTTTGGCCAGGAGGAGGCCACCGCAGACCTCTTGGACATCTCGGTCAAGAACGTTAGCGTCGACGCGTTGGTCGGAGTACCTCTGAGAGAAGCCGAGGGCCAGGAGGTGGGCACGAGCCCGATGTGCTTTGATGTGGCACTTGAGGTCGGATGGATCGGCCTCTCGATGCAACCTCACACCGGCACCTTCTTCACGCTTGGATCCACCTCGGTCACCCCCTTGGTCCGGGTGTCTCAGCTGGGGGCAAGCATGTGGCTGCCGGACGAAGGAGAGGAGCCAGGAGATGCTCTAAGCCGCGTCGCGCGTGATACGTCTGGCCTGGCGGCAGTGGCGATTCGCATGGCGCGCGGGTACGGGGAGCGGCAGGACCGAGAGAAAGGCCACGTCTGCACGGTGCTGAATGTCCTGCTCAGCAAAGTTGAGATGTACTACCACCACGCTTTGCTCAAGTCGGTGGTGCGCCTCCTGTCGAGCTATCGCGTCCACACCAGCACCATGCTCTACCTGCTTTCCCAGGGCACGGTGAAGGCAAACCCTGGAAAGAAGGAGGCGGTGAGACGGAGCATCGGCACGATTTGGCTGCACTTTTCGGTCCCAGCGACGGAAATCACGATCTCGCCGTCGACGATCTCCTTGATCGGAAAGGACGCTCAGGACGCGAACGAGGAGATCAAGAGCACTGCCGGAAGGTTTTCCATAAGCGCGTGCCGCTCGGATGGGCCGATGGTGCCAAGCAATATTTTTGTGCAGCTGACGAGCTTGGAATGCCTCAAGCTAAATCCCCGCGTGCCCGGAGTTCTTCAGGGCCTGCAGACGCCGATTCTCGTGCTCGATGGACTGGAAGTCGCTGTGCGGTGGAGGGCCGGATCCGTCAACTCGGTTTCGGCGTCATTGTCCGTCGAGAAGGCGATTATCCTGCCAAGCGCTGGGCTTGCAGTCCTGTGGCATCTTCTGGAGGAGCTGAAAGCGCTACGAAGCACAGCGCAGCCGTCTGCTGATCAGCTCCGCCAGCTCCGCCGATCCGACATTCTTAAGTACACGGAAGCGATTGGTGGTGTCTGCATCATCAGTCTTAGAAGCTTTCTTGCATTCGAAGCAATAGACGGCAACTCGCCACCGCTTGAACTTGACGAGCGCTTCGCTACGCAGGACTTCCTTGTCAAGACTTCGTTGCAGCTGCGAGATTTCAAGCTTTGGAAGCCCTCCGGCACCGGATCGAAGCTGCCCACGCCAAGGAAGATGATGCGATCGCTCTCAGGCTCAGTCAGGGAACTTGACATGACCGCTGTGGAGCTGAAGCCTTCACAGATCTTGGTCGGCGCGCCGCCACACCTTGGACGCCCGAGCCCGGTATATCCGCCCCGACCGGTCACCGACAGGGGCGGGACTCGCTCTTTCCTGCCTGGGCTTGGTTCAGGTAGGCGAAGGAGCTTGAGCGGAAGCCCACCGCGTCGACGGGACGGAGCTTCGGACCAGAGCAGTGGAGCACTGGCAGAGCTTGGAGACGTGCGCTCGGAGTCAAAGAGGCTGTTCGAGGCCGACCTTTCCGCCTCTTGTGGCGCTCTTCTTTCTGCATTGCTGCAGGTGAAGCACTCCCGGGGCACCGCTTACAAGAAAGGACTCCGACGCCTGTTTGCGGCCTTCAGCTTCCAAGGCGTCGCTGCAGAGGCAGATATGCCCGACGCGGCGAATGCCGTGGCAACTGCTGCGCCAGAGCTTGCGCCAAATGCTGCGCCAAATGCTGCGCCAGAGCTTGCGCCAAATGCTGCGCCAAATGCTGCGCCAAATGCTGCGCCAAATGCTGCGCCAAATGCTGCGCCAAATGCTGCGCCAAATGCTGCGCCAAATGCTGCGCCGAATGCTGCGGCAAATGCTGCGGCAAATGCTTCAGCTCATCCGATGCACGTCAATGTCGTTCTACAGGACGTATTGGTAGATTGCTACAGCCTGGGAAAATTGGGCGACCTATTCAGCTCCGATGGAGATGCCAAGCTCTCCAATACGAAGCATTCGGAAAGCACGGAGGCGCAGCCCGATGAGAGCACCAATGGGACACACGAAGTTGCCGGCTTGAGCGTGAAGTCCAAGGTCGATCTCGCCGCTTCGGCGCGCAGTGTGATTCTGGTGCTCTCTCCGAATGTGTACGCAAATGTGGATTCGACCTCCATTCACGTCCAAGGCGACTTGGAAGGGCCCGACCTGAAAGAGAACATCATGTCGAGCAGCAACGTGAAGGTCTCTGCATCAGGTGTCTGCCTCCGCTACTCTTCCTTCCGGCCAGTGAGAAGCCTGTGGGAGATGGCCGCCGAGGGACGCTGTGGCGTAAGCATGAGCAAGATCGACTGCCGCTTTCAAGCCATCCGCGACAGCTCGACCGGACAAGCCAGATCGGAGCGGCTCGTCCACCGCCAAGCACATGTCAGTGTGGAAAGCATCGTGCTCAACGTCCATCCAGACCTCCTTCTGCAGCTGCGTCGATGTCAAAGGGTCTGGCAACAGCCAGCTCCCGTACCGAAAGCGCCATCGTTGCCTGGGATCCTCAGAGACACGAGCCTGAGCGTGATCGTGTCTTTGGCGGTGGACCGCCTCGAATGCACCCTGAGCTCTGGACGGGACAGCATCAACGAGTTGCTGCACCTTCCTCTGGCCCTGCCGCCGTCGATGCAGGCGGAAGCTCCACTCGGCGAAGCCTTCGACGCTGACGATGAGGTGGTGGACGATGTCCTGCTTTTGGCCACGGACTTCGGCCTGAACGTCAACGTAAAACAAGAAAGCAGCTCCTACAGGCTCTTTCTCGGCTCCCTGGATGGCTCCTGCGAAGTCGAAAGATCCCTGCCAGGCAATGGGCTGCCGCGGCTTCCGCGCAAGGTGGTCGCTGACGTGTCCACATTCCTCAGCCCCAAGGACATGTACAGTTTCGTCGTGGCCGCGACGCCAACAGCAGAAGCGGCCTTGGGAAGCGAAGAGTCTGCATCTGCTCGATTGAGCCTCTCGCAGCATAGGCTCCTGTTTCAGCAGGCGGTCTTTCAGCTGGCCAGGCACGCCCGCCGGACCGCGCGACGACAGCCACGAAGGACCATCGTGTCCACCGCCGGCGCGCCCGCGGAATCCAGGCTTCGCCCGTCCGCTCAGCGCCGCTCCGACTATGGCATCGAGCTTCATCTCACGCGCACCGGAATGCAGTGGAAGCTGGGCCTGCGGCTCAGCCCACTTCTTTTGGCCGCGGACTTGGCGGTGGTGGATCGACTCGTCTTTCTCTCGAAGGTTTGGATGCTGGTGCCAGCAACCGAGGTCGCCAGCCAGAGCCCTTCTCCGGCCATGCCATGCGAAGAGAGCGCTGGTGGATCTCCACCGTCCTCGTTCCACGTGGAGGTGCATTCTGCTGGCATCCAGATGCTCTTGTACCTTATGGAAGGACGCTCGGGGGAAGGTGGATCGGCAACGAGCAACCATCTGCGCGTGGTGTCGCCGGCTTTCCACATCCTCGACCTTCCGCTTTCGCCGGAAGGTCCTCCATCCGGCAGTATCCACTTGCGTACATTGGTGCCGGAAATGTCGGTCGAGGCAGTGGAATCAAACGACGAGAACGACACGAGAGTCGTCACCAAGGTTGCGACCACGTTTGCTCTCCTCATGGAGTGTGAGAACGGCAGCCAGACGAGTTTTCACGTCGTTCCCAGCGTGACGAATCACGGCGCATTTCAAGTCTCGTTGCAGTCGAGCCTTTTCGCCTCCTTTGTCAGAAGCAGCGTCGCCCTGTCCAAAAGTGCCGCCATTGTGCTGTCTCTGTTCAAGAAGAAGGCCGTCGAGCCGCCGTCGGAGGACCCGACAATGGCTCTGTCGTGCGGCCACATGGAGATTCGACTACTTGAGGCACCTCCAGCTCGCGAGGTGTTGAGCCTGACCGCGCGCGGCGCTCGGATGGAGAAGCACGCGGACCACATCAGCATGAGCTGGCGGGAAGCCACAGCTTTCGCCTGGGACGAGGAGCAGGAGGCGTTGGCAAGGGTCTACCAGACGCCGAATCCCACGCAAGTGCGACCAAGCGAGCTGCCGCATGCGGCAGCGTCTGGAAAGGCGGAGGACGCCTTGCCACCTCTGCGTCCCGGAGATCGCTTCCGCGTCAGGCTGTGGAAGTCATCTGAGGTGGATGTTTGCGCGTCCGACTGTTTCCTGGAGGCGCGGGTGACGCAGATGCGTTCCATGCTGTCCTTCAGCAAGGCGGTCTCAATGGCGTCTCAAGAAGGCGGCTATCCTTTGAGGGGCGCGCTGGTCGCGGATCAGGTTCGACAGCAGAAATGGCCGGCGAAGGAGAACGGCTTCCCGCGGGGACTGGGGCTCGGCCTCATCTATCAACGAAAGCAGCTTCGCGTTGCCGCGTCTGGGGTGGAACTACTCGTGCATGGGCCAACGCTGGGCGCCGAGTCCGCCGTACCAGAAGCCCCGGAACTCCAGGGCCATGGATACGCGGCGGTCGTCAGGGGTCGGATCCTGACAGGCGAATGTTTCCGCACGAGCGCAGAGCTTCACGGAATTCGGGCGGAGGCGTCCGAGCCGCATGGCGGGCGGAGGCGACGGTACCGGATCCTTGACAATGGCGCCTTTAGCATGGCAATGCAGAAAGTGGACGGCTCTCAGCTTCGGCTTCTCACGGAGCATTTGGGAGACAATCTGCGGCCCACGTTGCCGAGGATGACCATCCGGCTAAGATCCCTAGCGCCCCTTCTTTCCGTGCGCCTCTCTCGCGATCTGCTGCAGAAGCTGCTGCTCTTCCCTCGGCACTTCAAGAGAGAAAAGGACGCGCGCGATGGTGGCGAGTGCTCGGAAGGAGTTGTGAACATGCCTCTGCCGCTCGAACTGCATTTCGTGGGCGAGCGAGGCGGCCTCAAGTACCAGCACGCAGCCTTCGAAGGCGTTTGCAGATTCTCCGACTCCAGAAAGGCGAGCCAGTGCATCTCTGCCCTCGGACTGTCAGAGGCAGACACGCCGCTGGCAAGGATGGAAGGCGATGGCTTCTGCTCGCGCGAGAACCCGAGGGAGCAAGGCGCTCTCACGGAGAGGTTCTTCTTCGCCTTTGCCGTGGATGTGCACGCCCTGTCGTTTGCCGATGGTGGCGACAGACAGGCAGTGCGTCGTCTGTCGATTCGCATCGTCTCTCCGACTGGGCGGGTGCTGGGCAGCGATAGCTTCGAGGGAGACGAGCTGCAGACGAAGGCCTGGTTCCAACCCACCGATCGGACGGCAAGGCACCTCGAAATTGAGGTCGTGCCGACCTTGACGAGTGGGTTGAGAATGGAGGTTGAAGTGATCTCCAATGGCAAGCGAAGCCCAAGGGAACTGCAGATAGGCGCCAGCCTAAGGGCGTTGGCCCCTTCCAGCCTCGTGAGCGTTTCCATGAGTGCCCCGTCGATTGCGATCTCCGTTCACGAAGAAGCTCCCCCGACCGACACAGCTCGGTCGGACATGGCTGCTGTCATCTGCGGAAGGCAAGTGTTGTTGAACGCCGAAACAGGCCTTCCCAGCCTGTCCTTGCTGCAACCCGTGAACGGCCGAGGCTCGCCGTTCCAGAAAGGCTTCTCGAACGTCTGCGTGACCGGTGCATGGGAGATCGGAGCGCTGCCAAGATCTCTGGGCAACGCCTCTCTGATGATGGGAAGGTGTGTCCCGATCGTCCGAGCCGCAGGGCGAGTCTACGTCTCCAACGTGGAGAGAGACCCCAGGCAATTGGAGTTCCACGGCTTCAAGCTGGCCCATGCGATTGACATAGTGGGGGCAAACCTCGAGGTCCTGGCAAGTCGAGCTGGGTACTCTGGCGCGAGGCGCATCAAAAGACTGATGACGCCATCCGCCAAGCCATCCGTACCGTCGCTATCGGCAGCAGCCTCGAAAGCCTCGGAAGCCTCTGGCGATCAGTCGGAAGCCTCTGGCGATCCGTCGGAAGCCTCTGGCGATCCGTCGGAAGCCACCGCGGGTGGGATTCGCATTGTCAATGATATTC
>JAAMXY010000859.1:0-73025 GCA_019677205.1 Pinguiococcus pyrenoidosus
GGCAGATGTCGTTCAACGCCGACTCCGATCGATCGACGCAGGTCTCGCCCGAGTACGGCAGCAGGGAGCTATTCGTTGGCGACTGCAAGCTCGAGCCACCTCCACAAACGTAGCCTGCGGCGCACAGTCCGGACGGAGAAGACAAGCCTGGGACGCCACAGAAATAGCCAGGAGTGCAATCCAGGCATTCTGCTTCGAGGCTCAGTTGCGTCGCGTTGCTAAAAGTTCCCGCTGGGCAGGGATACTCGGTGCCGAACTTCGTCCCACTAGGGCAAAAGTGCCCAGTCGGACAAGCATCTGGCGAAGAAGTTGCTCCGTCGCAGAAGAGGCTCGCTGGACACGTCTTGCAGCCGGTCTGACCAACGACGTCCTGGTACGTCCCGGCTGGACATGCGACTGGCGCCGGGTCGGCCCCGGCGCAGAAGTGGCCAGCGGTACAAGGGAAGGATGCGTGGCTGGACGTGCCTTCCGGGCAGTAGAATCCGGCTGGGCAAGGGACCGCGTCCTCGTCGACCGTTCCTGCACTGGCGCACTCGTAGCCAGCAGGACAGTCACTGCAAGCACTCAAGTTCGTCTGGAGAAGTGCTTGAGAGTAGGTGCCGGGTGGACACGGAACGGGCGACGCGGTCCCCTCGGGGCAGTAATGCCCCCGCGGGCAGAGGTCGTTCGCTCCGCCGCCGGACCGATTCACGCAGGTCTCACCCGTGTACGGGACAAGGGAAGAGTTGACCGGGGTGGCGAGGCTGGAGCCTCCGCCGCAAACGTAGCCCGCATCGCACAGCCCAGTCGGCGAGGAAAGGCCCGTTGTCTCACAGTACTCGCCGCCAGGACACTCGGCGCATTCCCCTTCGAGGCTGAGCTGCGTCCGGTTGCTGTAGGTGCCTGCCGGACAGGGGAACTCGGACGCGAACTCGGTGCCATTTGGGCAGAAGTGCCCAACAGGGCAGACAGCCGGGCTCGAAGTGGCTCCGTCACAGTAGAAGCCCGCGGGACAGACCTTGCAGCTGGACTGACCCGGCAGGTCTTGGTACGCCCCAACGACACAGGGCGCTGGGCTGGCATCGCCGCCGGCACAGAAATGCCCGACCGTGCAAGGGAATGAGGCGTGATCCGACGTCCCCTGCGGGCAGTAGTGGCCCGATGCGCATGGAACCAAGGTGTCGTTCACGGTGCCCACGTTAGCGCATTCGTATCCTGCGGAGCATTCGCTGCAGCCCGACGCGTTGACTTGCATCAAAGCTTGCGAGAACTTGCCTGTCGCGCATGGCACAGGAGACGCGCTTCCCTCCGGACAGTAGTGCCCGCGAGGACAGACGTCGTTGAGAGCGTACCCGGTGGAGTCCACACAAGTCTCGCCCCGGTACGGGTGCAGCGAAGAGTTGACCGGCGTCCCGAAGGTGGAACCGCCTCCGCATACGTATCCAGCTTCGCACAGTCCGGTGGGCGCGGATAAGCCGGCCGTCTCGCAGTAGTATCCGCCCGTGCACTGGGTACACTCGGCTTCAAGACTGAGCGACGTCAAGTTGCTGTAGGTGCCCGCGGGACACGGATGCTGCGTCGCGAACTCAGTCTCGTTCGGGCAGAAGTGCCCAATCGGACAGACGTCTGGCGACGACGTGCCGCCGTCGCAGTAGAACCCAGCAGGGCATGCGTCGCAGCTCGATTGCCCAGCAGTGCCTTGGTATTTCCCCGACTCGCAAGGCGTGGGGGCCGACGATGCCACGGTGCAATAGTGCCCAACTGTGCACAAGTTCACCGCATGATTGGAGGTGCCGCTGGGACAGAAGTACCCGGCGGGGCAGACGTTGCCGAACTCGTCCACAGTTGCCTCGCTGGGACACTCGTATCCGCCCGGACAGGACTCGCACGTCGAGATATTCCACCGAAGCTGCGCCTTCGAGAACGTCCCCGAGGGGCATGGAACGGGCGCAGCGCTTCCCGAAGGGCAATAGTGCCCCGGTGGGCAGATGTCGTTCGTGGCCGAGAAAGTCTGGTTCACACACGTCTCGCCGTTGTACGGGGATATGAGGGACTCGTGCGGTGCATTAATTGCGGCACCCCCGCCGCAATAGTAGCCCGGCAAGCAGAGCCCCGTCGGGCTGACTAGACCCGTCGTCTCGCAGTAGTAGCCCGCGCTGCAGGCCTGGCATTCTCCGGCCTCGCGCAGTCCGGTGACGTTGCTGAATGTTCCGGCAGGACAAGGGAACTGCGTCGCGGCCTGCGTCCCGTTCGGGCAGTAGACGCCAAGCCCACAGAGCTCTGGCGTCACCGTGCCGTTGGCATCACCGCAGAAGTACCTTTCCGGGCACGTGCGACAGGCAGCCTGGCCTTGATCTTCTGTGTACGTGCCGACGGCGCACGCGTACGGAGACGCCGTTCCCTCGGGGCAGTAGTGCCCGGTGGGACAGAGCTCTGTGGGAACCGTGTCACCTCCAGAACAGAAGAAACCCTCATAGCACGAGTGGAGCAGGCCCGACGTCATGCCCAGGTCCGGGCAGAAGAATCCGCCGGGACAGGGATTGCAATCGGTCACGGCCTGCAGCGCACTCGAGTTGCTGTAGGTCCCATTCGGACAGGGCGTTGGACTTCCAGAGGCCGACGGGCAGTAGTGGCCAGCGGGACAAATGTCGTTCAAGGCCGTGCCGTTGCGGGCGACGCAGATGTCCCCCAGATAGGCGCTCACGTTGGAGGAGCTGTCCGGCGTGGCGGTCGCAGAAGCTCCGCCGCAGTAGAAGCCAGCGTCGCAGGCCCCGCTGGGTTCCGTCAGGCCCCGAGCCCCGGCGACGCGGCAGTAGTATCCCGGCACGCAGGGGCTGCACTGGGACTCCAGGGACAGTCCGGTGAGGTTGCTGAAAGTGCCGTTGGGACAGGGGTGGTCGAATCGGTACCCAGTGCTAGCATCGCAGTAGTGTCCTGCCGGGCACTCGGCGGGGGAAGACGTACGGCTGTCGCAGTAGAACCCCGGGGGACACTCCTCGCAGTCCCCGCTCAGAGAGGCGTTCTGGTAGGTCCCCGCTACGCAATCCAGCGGCTCGCTCTGGCCTCCGGGACAGTATGTGCCCGGGGGACAGCCGAGGGTCGCCGTGGAGGTCCCGTTCGGACAGTAGTAGCCAAGCGGGCACGACGCGTTCGGGAAAACGAGCCCCGCCGTCGGGCACTCGAAGCCGCCAAGGCAGGGCAAGCAAGCACTGTCGTTGGTGTTCCCCGTGCTCTCGGAGAAGGTCCCCGCCACGCAGGGCGTCGGATTTACCGTGCCCGAGCCGCAGTGGTGACCGGCGGGGCAGATGTCGGCAACAAGGTCGCCCGTAGCGTTGTCGTAGACCTCGAGTGGCTTGAAGTACGGCGACCCACGAAGGCAGAAGTAGCCCTCCGAGCACGCTCCGGTGATGGTCCCACTCGCGTTCACACAGTAGAAGCCGCCCGGGCACGGGGAAGCGACAACACTCCCTTGCGCACAGTACTCCCCAGCGACACAGGGCCCGCCGGTGTCGCAGTCCCCATCGCCGTCGCCGTCGACGCACGCGGGGGTGGCCGAGAAGGCCGCGCCCGAGCAGTAGAAGCCTTCGTCGCAGAAGCCGTCCTCCACCGTGTTTGCCTGTCCTTCGGCGTATCGACCGGGCTGCGCATCGACACAGTTCGACACGTTGGTGTTCCGCGTCGTGTTGGACACCGTCCCCTCCGGGCACGGATACTCGGTGGAAAACGTCGTGCCCTCCGGGCAGTAGTACCCCTCGTCACACTCGTTCGCGCCAAAGTCGGAAGTTCCGGTCGGGCAGTAGTATCCTGCCGGGCAGACCGCGCAACTGTCGGAGCCGTTGGATGCGGAGTATGTCCCGGCAGCGCATAGCTGCGGCGTCACCGTACCATTCACGCAGAAGCTTCCGGCGGGGCAGATGTCGCCTCCCACCTCGAGACCACCCGAGCTGGAGACGCCCAAGGTCGGTCGAGGCTCGGAGTTGTTCCGCTTGCAGTAGTAGCCGGCGTCGCAGAGGCCCGTGGGCGCCTCGAGCCCAGCCGTCTCGCAGTAGCTACCGTCATCGCACTCGGTGCACAGAGCCAGGGAATCGAGAAGCGTGGACGGATTGTACGTCCCAAGCGGACAGGCCTCGGGATGGGAGGACCCGGCCGGGCAGTAGAACCCGGTCGGACACCCCTTCTCGCTGGTGTCGTTGAGGGTCCTCCCGGTGGCGGTGTAGGCCTCCGAAGGACAGTAGTATCCGTTTGCACAGGCGAGGCCCGTTCCGGTGGTCATGCCCGTGGATGGGCAATAGTATCCAGCGGGACAGGACGTGCACAGCGTCTCCGCAGTGAGATGCGAGGCGGCCCCGAACTTGCCTGCCGGACACAAGGGCACCGCGAGGCCCGTGCCCTCAGGGCAGTAGCTCCCCTGGGGGCAGTCTTGGGTGTTCTCTCTGTCGATTCCGTCGCAGAAGAACCCCGCAGGGCAGGTGGTGCACGCCGAAGCGCCCGTGGTGTTGCTGTAGGATCCCGCCGAGCACGGCGCGGGATCGGAGGAACCCTCCGGGCACTCGCTGCCCGTGGGACAAATGTCGTACCTGTCCTCGCAGGACGTGTCGTTGCCAGAGCAGATCGGATAAAGTTCTGGTGCGCCCAGCTTGCACCAGTGCCCGGCACCGCAGGCGACCGCGGTGTCGTTGCAGTCGCTCGAGGCGGTGAGGGCACACGTGCCCACGGTGGTGCACGCAAACCCAGCAGGGCAAAGGGGGCAGAAGGTCTGCTCGGTCGTTACCGTTTCCATCATGGACGACACGTTCAGGCCGTCGTAGTAGTGCTCCCCGTCGTTGCTGAGGGAAGTCATGTACGAACCTTGTGGGCAAGGAATCGGGTACTGCGTCCCCTGGGGGCAGTAGTGCCCGATCGGACAGCGTCCGCCCCACGTAAGCTCGTCGGCAGCCGGGTTCGGTAGATCCGCGCCTCGGCCGTTGCAGAAATATCCCGGATCGCATTGCCCGGTCGGGTCCGTCAGCCCGTTCGTTGCACAGTAGTAACCACCCATGCAGTCCAGGCACTCAGTTTCGTTGTGCAAGCCGCTGATGTTGCCGAAGGTGCCCTTCGGGCACGGGGTTGGGGATACCGACGCGGTGTCGCAGTAGGACCCCTCCGGGCAAAGGACGCCGGCCGTCATGGTGGTGTTCGGGCAGTAGAAGCCTGCGGGGCAGGACCGGCATAGGCCTTGCCCATACAGAGCATTCTTCGTCCCGACGGGACACTCGAGCTGGTTCGGGGAGCCCTCCGGAGCGTAGTGACCCGGGTCGGCCTGGTTCGCCGTGGGGGACGAGGACCCTGCGGCGCAGTAGTATCCCGCGCTGCATGGGCCCGTGGGCGACGGGTTGCTGCTGCCGGCACAGTAGTAGCCGGGATCGCAGGAGATGCACTCCTCCGGGGTCATGGCGCCCGAAAAGTTGTTGTACGTGCCCGGAGGACACGGCTGAGGCGCCGAGGCCCCCAGAGAGCAGTACCCACCGGGAGGGCACAAGCCCCCAACATCTCCCTGAGCCGGAACGGACGGCGACCCCGGCCCTTCGGGAGCCGACGTGTAGCTCCCACCGGAGCAGAAATAGCCCGGGTCGCACTGCCCCCGCGGCGCCAGCAGCCCGATGCGATCGCAGTAGTAGCCAGAGTCGCAGTCGGTGCAGTCGTCGCTCGACGGGACGTTGGTACCGTTTCCGTACTTGCCAAGGGGACAGCCGATCGGGAAACCCAGCCCCGTCGTGCAGTAGAAGCCTTGCGGGCAATCGATCGGGTCCCCGGTCCCTTCGGGGCAGTAGAACCCCTCTGTGCAGTCGGTGCAATTGGCCACCCCTTCTGCGCCGGCCGTGTCAACGAAGGTGCCTTCTGGACATGGGATTTCCGTTGGTCCCGTTGAGCCCGCGGGGCAATAGAAGCCCGGAGAGCACTGTCCGGAAGATGGAGTCGAGCTCCCACTGGTCGTGTAGAAGCCCGCCGCCGTCACCACGCAGTCCTCCTCCTCGTCGATCCCGGGTTGGTCGTTGTACTTACCTCCCGGACATGGTAGCGGGAACGCCGTTGCCGTGGGACAGTAGTGTCCCGTCCGGCAGGCGTTGGAGACGAGATCGGGCACGGTCGACATCCCTTCGTCGCAGTACGTCCCATTGAAGCACTGGCCTGCCAAGTCGGACGACTGGCTCCAGGAGCCGCCGCCGGTAAGCATTTCGGTCTCCGTCGTTGCTGACTTTGCGCAGTAGTGGCCAGCCTCGCACGTGCTGCAGTCGCCCGCGCCCTGGGCGGAGTACGTGCCGGCACTGCACGCGGTACTATTCGTCGACCCCGTCGCGCAGAAGTGTCCAGCGAGGCAGGAGAGGCAGCTCGACGACGACCCGGCCGACGTGTTGGAAGAATACGTGCCTGCCGGGCAGAGCGTGGGCGTTGCGGAGCCTTCGACGCAGAACGATCCAGCGGGACACGCCGTGCACTCGGTATCGTTCGTGAGATCGATGGCGGACGAGTAGGTGCCCGCTGGGCACGGGAACTCGTCCAAGCTCGTGGTGCCTGCGGGGCAAAAGTAGCCAGCTCCGCAGGAGCCGTGCACGTCGTCGCCGCCGCCGCGGCAGAAGAATCCCGGCGGACAGGTCAGGCACTCGGACGACGCCGTCAGGCCGGTCGCGTTGCTATACGTTCCCTCCGGGCACGGGAACTCGGTGGAGACGGTGGTGCCGGCGGGGCAGTAGTACCCTGCGATGCAATCCTGCCCCGTAGGTGCAGTACTCCCAGTCGCGCACGCGTATCCAGCGGGGCAAGTTATGCACTGCGTGATGTTTTCCAGGCCCGTACTGGGGGAGTAGGTGCCCCGGGGGCACTCGGCCGGAGCGGCGGAGCCTGCGGGACAGTAGTGGCCGGCTGGACAGATTGCCGTGCCGGTGCTGTTGACGTTTCCCGATCCGGCGCAGTAGTATGTCGCATCACACGGGAGGCAGTGGCCCTCGGTCGTTGCCCCCTCCACGGAGTTGTACGTGCCCGGTGGGCACGGAGTCAGCGCCGGTGCCGCGCCGGAGGCCCAAGCCGCGCAGTAGCTTCCCGCAGGGCAGGTGGTGCAGGCAACGAGCGGATCGCTCTGGTTCGTGGCGAATCCGTACTTGCCAGCTGGGCAGGGCTCTTGCGCGTACTGGCCCTCTGTTCCCGTCGAGCACCAGTGGCCGGTGCTGCACACGGTGGGCGTCGTGGCGGCTTCATCGCAGTAGCTACCGGCCGGGCAAGTGATGCAAGCCGTTAGCACCGTGTTGCCTTGGTTCCCGCTGTACGTGCCCGCTGGACACGGTTGCTGGTCCGATGCAAGGCCCGTGCCCTGCGGGCAGTAGTAGCCGGCGTCGCATAGCTCGCGCGTCGCGGCGGTGGTGCCGTCGTTGGGGCAGCGGTACCCTTCTGTGCACTTTTGGCACGCGTCCGCTTCGCTTTTTCCACCCGTGACGTTGCCGAACGTGCCGATCGGGCAGTCGGTCCTCCCGTCCGGTGGGATGCAGTATCCGCCGATGGCACACTCGTCTCCCGGAGGTGCGGGTTGCACGGAGCCCGCGGTGCACACGTAGCCAGGGTTGCAGACCAGGCAGCTGATGAAGCCGGTGTAGCTGTAGTACCCTTCGCTGCAGGTGGTCGGCGCCGCAGACGTCGTGGGACACTCGTACCCCGCGGGACACTCGGTGCAGTTCGTTGCACCAGCTAGGGAGTAGCTTCCCACCTCACATGCCTCTGGCTCTTTCGTGGTCTCGGGACAAAAGTAGCCGGCGGTGCACTCCGTGCAGGTTGCCGATCCGAGCAGCGAGTAGGAGCCGCTGCTGCAGGTTGTCGTGGGAGCAACGTTGCTTGTGGGGCATTCGTAGCCGGCGGGGCATGGTGAGCAGGAGCTTTGACTCCCGACGCTATAGTAGCCGACGCCGCACAGCACTTGGAGAGACGAATCGGTCCGCGGGCACGCGTAGCCGGCTGGGCACGCAGCGCAAGATGCGCTCCCAGGAGAGTCGGCGTAGGTTCCTTCTGCGCATGGATAGATCAGGTTCACTGTCTTGTTTGGGCAGAAGTGCCCAGTAGGACAAGTGGTACACTCGGAGACAGCATACTCGCTGAAGGAGCCGTCGGAACACGCGCTGATGTCCGCCCCGTCAAAGCTACACGCGAACCCCGCTGGGCACGGCGTGCAGACCGAAGAGCCCGCGGCCGCGTAGGTTCCGTTGGTGCACGTGATCTCCAACGCCAGGTCCGTTCGCGGGCACTTTGAGCCCGCCGAGCAGCTGGTACACGATGGCTGTCCACCGGCGCTGTAGGTGCCTGCCGAGCACGCCGACATGGACGACGAGTTCGTGTCTGTACAAGCGAAGCCCGCCGGGCAGTAGGTGCAGTTCTGCTGGCTCCCCACACTGAAGGTGCCGGGCTGGCAGGCAGCTGGCGCGGCGTCGGGAGAAGCGCACGAGAACCCCACCGGGCAGGCCGTTACGGACTCGCTGCCTTCCAGACAGTAGGATCCCACGGGGCAGGCCAGCGGGAGGCTCGAGGGCAGGGCGCAGTAGTAGCCGGCAGGGCAGCGCACCGCTGGCTCGTCCTGGCCGAGGCAGTAGAACCCCGATGGACACGGCACTGGGTCGCTTGCGGCGTCCGCTAGATAGTAGCCCGCCGGGCAGCCAGTGCAGGTCGAGTTGCCGCCAGACTGATACTTTCCCGGGTCGCACGCCTCAGGATTGCCTTGGTCGGGACATCCGAATCCAGCCGGGCACGGCTGGCACACCGAGTCGCCGGCAGCGGAATACGATCCCACGTCACACGCCGCAGGCGGCGAAGCGGCATCGGCGCAGGAGAACCCTGCGGGGCATGCCGTACAGTTCGTGCTGCCTTCACCGGAGTACGTTCCCGTGCCGCACAGTTCCGGCACGGCATCGGCGGAGCTGCAGAAGTGGCCCGCAGGGCAGACGGTGCAATTGGAGTTGAAGCCGCTCAGGGAGTAGAATCCGCCGGCACAGGCCACGGGGCCGAGCTGCGGAGAGGCGCACTCGAAACCGGCAGGGCACGGCTCGCAGCCGGCGTTGCCGACGCTGCTCTTGCTGCCGCTGCTACAGAGGCTGCACTGCGTGATGTTGCCGCCGAAGCTGTAGGTGCCCTCCGTGCACGCCGTGGGGCTCAAACCTGGATCAAAGCAGCTGTACCCGACCGGGCAGTCCAGGCAAGCCGCCGCTTGCTCCCCGCTGTATCGGCCTGCTGGGCAGGGCGAGCAGGTTGCCGCTCCGTAAGCGCTGGCCGTCCCGTTCGAGCAGGACGTGGGCGTGATGGAAGGATCCGAGCAGTCCAAGCCTGCTGGACAGTTGTCGCAGGACGTAGATCCATTCGTTGGTGCGTATCTTCCTTCGGCACACGATTGGCAAGAAGAGGCCGCCCCCGTGGAGAAGGTCCCTGCGGGGCACGGCGTGGCGCTCTCGTCGGAGTTGAAGCAGAAGTAGCCGGGCGGGCATACCACACAGTAGGCCCAACCGTCAAGAGAGTACGACCCATTCTCGCAGGGAGCTGGCGAAGCCCCCTGAGTCGGGCAGTAGGAGCCTGCTGGACACGACTGGCAGCTTGTGCTGTTCTCCGACGAGAAGGTCCCCGGCGAACACAGCTGCGGATCGGCAGCTGGGTCGCCGCACGCAAACCCGGCTGGGCAGTCCGTGCACCTCTCTTCCCCGCTAATTGACGCATACGTTCCCGCGTCACAAGTTGTGCAGCTGAGTTGCCCCGCCGACGCGTACGTGCCTGGGAGGCAGACGGAAGGGTCGGCCGCCTTGTCTCCGCAGGAGTAGCCGGATGGGCAGGCCGTGCATGTCGTGCTCGCGTTCTGCGTTGCGTAGTACCCATCTGCGCAAGTCGTACAGGCCGCAGAGCTTGACGCGCCGGTCGCACCGTTAGACGTCCCGGCTGGACAAGCTGCGGGGCTGTTGCAGCCGCCCGGGCAGAAGAACCCCAGTGGACACGTGGCGCAGCTGTTGTCGAGAGAGGAGTTGCCGCATGCGACGGGATACTCGCCCGGATTGCACTCGATGGCGCAATCGTTGTCGATGTCGAAGATGACCAACGTCACGGAGGTCTCGGCAACCACGCCAGCGCCGAGATTGCCTGCCACGGTGGCCTGGTGCTCAATGATCGCATTCCCGTCGTTCAGCTTGCCGGTCAAGTGGAGGAGCGAGACGGTGACGTTCCGCGCGTCGCTGTAGTTCGAAGCGGAGAAGGCGAAGGATCCCGACAGGACGGCGGCAACCGAGTCGTTGCTGCTCGTCGTGCTCACGATGACGTCCGACGTGGGTGGTTGGTCCAAGCTGAGGGTGTAGGTGACCGTCTCTCCTTCATACACGTACAGGAGCGGCTGCTCGACCAGAATCGCGATGCTCGAGTCGTCGAAGACAAGCACGGTCACGTTCCTCCTCGGATAGTACTGAGAATCTTCCAGAGCGGCGTACACCGGGTCACCGCTCGACGTCGAGTGGTGAATCACGACCTCGGAGGAACCATCGAGAGTCGCGTCCACGACCGGATCCACGCTGAAGTTCTGAGCTGCCGACCAGTTTGCCGGGCTGAAGTAGAGGGCCGACGGCGTAACCGTAATCTCTTCACCTCCATCTCCGACCACCGTAGCGGTGACCGCGACAACGTCGCTTGGCTGCGCAGTAAGCTTGGCGTCGTACACGGACTCCTCCACGCTTTCTATGAGGCTGATCTGGCTCTTCGACAGCAGCAGTCCAGGATCAAGAATGCTGTAGCTGTAAAAGTTGGTTGCCGCGTCGATCTCGTCACCGTCTGCGTCCATTGTGGAGACCTTCGGGAACGTGCCATCCTCTCCCACTGACGGCATCCGCACCCCGTTGATCATGACTTGGATGCCTGTGCCGGCTGCGAGGAGGCTGCCTGAGAGCCTCGTGATCTCAACGAGCCGGGACGAGACCGAGACGGAGAAGCAGCACGCCTCGATGCCGGAGATCCCTGCTGCTCCCGTTGTGGACGGGATCGGAAAAGTGTCCGGTACCTCGAAGGAGATGATGCCGTCACTGGGCAGAGGATTCGCCAGAGTGAGGTCCAGCGTCACGTTGGAGGTCGCCCCAGAAGTCGGCTGACCCACATCGGCGCTGGCCGAAGTGAACGCAGCGGCCGTCAAAGCAATCGAATCTGGGAGATCGGCCGTGTTGAAGGTAGCGGATGCTTCGTTCAGAATCTCCGCGCCGTTTCGCAGCTGAATGAACGAGACGGCGCCCACGTCCCCGCCCGACGACGGATTTTGAATATTCGAGATGACCAGGGTCATCTCAGAGTTTGCTGCGACCGCATCAGCGAATGTGATATTCAGATTCCCTCCGCTCCCCGTCGATGGCTGCACGGAGGCCCCCAGCTCGGCCTGCGCAGACGCCAGGTCAAAGCCTGATGGAAGGCGGAGCTCAAGCGTGTATCCCGCGACGATTGCATGGGTCGTCGTCAGCGTCAAGTTGGCCGAATCGGATGACAGGCCTACCACTGCGCTAGCCAGCGTGAAAGTCGGAGAGGGGTCCCCGAACGCGCTGGGCGTAATCGTGACTGCCACGGGCAACTCCTCCGAGTTCTGCGCGGCGCTGGACACCGTCATGTCATATCCGCTGCCGTCAACTATCGAAACACTCTCCACTACCGCCGTGACGACGCCGACCGCAGGGTTTGTCAATGAAGAGGACCCATCGAGTGTCTTGGGGACGATCTGGAAGATGTACGGTCCCGAGCGTGCGGCCAGGGGACTGCCGTCGCCGTTCCGCGTCACGGTGAGCAGCTGGGCGCTGCCAGTCACGGAGACGCCGCCGTCGAAAGGGAGGGACTCGGGGTCCCGCAGGCTGCCCTGTGGCAAGGTAAAGTTCGTATCCAGAGACAGCTGGATAGCCCCGTCTGACGGCAAGGCAGCATCTCCCAGTGTGAAGTTCAGCGTGAGCTCGACGGAGTTCGCGTTCGCAATTCGCGGTGACAGCGAAACACCAAGCTTGCTGCCAAACGCCGTCGCAGAAAGCTGCGGCGGAGCAGGGAGCCGCTCCGGCTGATAGCTCGTCGTGACCTGCTCCCGCACTCGACCGTCCACGTCGTAGGTGGTAAAGGAAGCCAGCAGGGACGGGGACGCGGCGACACTGCTGGGGTTGATCACCCCGTCGAACGTGATCTCAATCGTACTGGAAGGATCGATTGTGGAACCGTCCCCGTTCCGGGTGACGTTGATGAGCGCCCCCACGCTCGCAATGCTGAAGGTTCCGATGCTGCCGCTTCCGCTGACCAGCGACCCGGTCGCGCTCGACGGGGACCCCACCCCGTACCTAGGATCCAGTTCCACCTCGATGAAGCCGTCCGAGAGAAACGGCACCTTGTTCACAAAGCTCACTGTGTAGACTGCGTCGGTGAGGCTCGTGGACGTGTCCGTGGTGCTCGTGTTGAGATCTTGGGCCAACAAGGCCGGACTCACGGTGACCGCGGGCAGCTGCGAGTCCACGTGATACTCCGCCGACGCTTCGTCGATCACGAGCCCGTCGGCGGTCACCGTCTGCAGCAGCGGAAACGGAGACGTTGCTCCTGCAGTGTTGGGCATCACAAACTGCCCGAGCAGGGTAATGTTCACGGGGCTTCCCGACGCGGTGTCGTTGTGGCTTTGACCGCCCATGTCCGCCCGCGTGACGTTGATCGACGACGACGAGCTTGACACGTTGAAAGCGCTTTCCAGCAGGCCATCCCCTGACGCGGAGACGCTAGAGATCTCGCCGCTCAGGGACATCTCCGGCGGAAGCTGGATGATCACGGTGCCATTTCGTGGCCACGGGTTGCCCGGCGCGAAAAGGAGCTGCAGGCTCTGCTCGCCCGATTCTCCTGCGTACGGCCTGCTGAAAGTCGCCGAGGGATCCGGCTCGTAGAAGGCACCAGGTAGGAAGGTCGGAAACGTGAGCAGACTCGTTTCCGCCGCCGTCGCAGCCTCATAGTCGGACGCGTCCGACTTGGAGACGACCTCGACACGCTCCAAGGCTTCTGTCGAAGCGTAGGGCGGATTGGCGAAGCCGCTGATCTCAAACTCGATCGTGGAGCCAGCTGGCACGATCGAGCCGCCTGTTCGTTCTGCGCGAACTATGGTGGACCCACCGCTGTCCGTCGTGAGGCCGACGGTGAAGGAGCCATCGAGTCCAGCAGCTCGAGACAACGACCGGAAGCTGATGGCACCGGGCGCCAGAGAGAACGCGGGAGGAAACGCCACCTCGATCGCATAATCTGAAGTCATTGTGATCTCGTTCAGAGTCGCGGCAATCTGCACCGACACGGAAGTCGCTCCGGCGATGCTCGAGTCTATGTTGGTAACGTTCGCCAGCAGAAGGAGCACCGTCGTGGGGTCTGCCGAGGGCGAAATCGATGGGGTCGCTGCCAGCCGCCGACGGGAAGAACGTTTAGACTTCGTTAAGGCAAGCTCCTCATCAACACTCGAAACGATTGGCTTGTGCACTCTACCCGTTGGGAAGCTGCTGGGGGTGTTGGTGGGAGGCGTTGTCGGCTGCTGGCTGGGTTTCACCGTCGGTGGAAGGCTTGGGTGCGCTGAAGAGGACAATCGCGCACGGTAGATCGAGGCCGCGTCAGTTGGTCCACGCTCACGTAGCTTTCTCTTGCTTCCAACGTACCAGACGGACGGAGCGACGGCAACGGGCTTGGCGCCGGGCTCGGTGGCAAGCTCGGAGACAAAGTCGGTCTGGAGGTTGGGCGACCTGGCGGCAGAGGAAAGAGAAGGCTTGTCAGGATGCTCTTTCCAATTTTCCTCAGATGCTCGAGATGGCCTACCGCTGGGGCTGCTGGACGGGCCGCTGGTTGGCACGGCAGACGGGTGCTTGGTTGGCGGCGTCGTCGGTGATGAGCTCGGACGAACTGGCATGGGCAACATCGAGATCAGCCGAGATGAGATGCCAGGTTTCAGAGATCCTCGTATCACGTCCATCCTACCGCTCGGCTGCGTTGTGGGTCTTTGGGTAGGGCCGCCGGTTGGAAGCGCGCTTGGACGACTGCTTGGTCCCGTGGTGGGAAGAACTGCAACGCGAGAAACGTGTCAGGGCGCCCCTCGACTTTGCTCTGATCCATGGCATCTGCTTCGTTTTCTCATCTCACCGCTGGGGACGCTTGTTGGTTTGCGGCTCGGCGCCCCGCTTGGTGCCACAGAGGGAGACTGGGAAGGCTTCCCTGGAAGGACCCGCTGTCAAGCACCATGGTGGCAAGCCCGTGACCCAAGACGAGCTCGTACCTGTGGGTTGACTACTCGGCTTGCTCGTCGGTTTCTGGCTTGGGGCAGCTAACGAACAAGGCTTTTCGTCACTCCTCGTCCTTCTCCACTTGCGGGGTCCGGAAGAAGGGTCTTACCACTTGGGCCAGAGCTTGGCTTGTGACTCGGCGACATGCTCGGCTTCCTTGACGGCGATCGCGACGGAGAATCTATGGAGTCGCGCTGAGTACCCGCTGTCTCCGCCGCTTTCGCCTCGCTGGGAATTCACAATGTACCTGACGGCGATCCGCTCGGTCGATCTGTTGGATGGCTGCTGGGCGCACCTGAGGGAGCCAAGGTTGAATAAAACGCGCCGACAAAGCTGCACCGGAGCCGCCGATGAGGAGCAACGCTTACCACTTGGCCGGCTGGTCGGCTTTCCACTCGGCGCGATGGATGGCGAATCTGTGGTTTTCGTCCACGGCGTAAGGCGCTTACCAATGTACGCGCCAGAAGCCTCTGGTGCCTGGTGCCTCACCTGTTGGTCGGCCGCTTGGGGACGCTGAGGGGCGGATCGTGGGCCTCACGGAGGGCGCGTGGCTCGGGCCTGGGCGGAAAGCCATGGCGCATCCTCAGCTTTTGGTTACAGAGGACCGGGTTTCTCCTTGTCTTACTCCTGCAACGTACCGCTGGAGGGCGCTGCCGATGGCACCGCAGTGGCCTGCTGTAAAGTGGCCAAGAGAAGCAATCCCAGGAGCAGCGCCTCGGTGATTCGAAGGCGCCATTTGAACCTCAAGGCGCACCAGAAGCTCTGAGGGAGCCCGGCTCGCTTCTCCAGCTTGTTTCCCTTCTCTTCTCTCTTTCGTGCCAAGCTCAAGGTCGGCGACCTTCTCTGGCGCTTCATGTCTTCTCGGTTGGCCTTCGTGCGGCGCCGCGCCGCGCGCGCTGCGCTTCGCCGGGGCCGGGGCTTGTGCATCGTCTGGGCCACGCCGGCCGCCACGAAGTCTGCATCTGTGCGGCAGCGGCGCCGATTTCTCTTCGCAGATCCGCCACCACTGCACTCTTTCGCCTGCGTGCATGAAATATCTGCAGGAAAGCGCCCTCGAAAGTAGTGCCCGTCGCCGATGCGACTCATTGTGCTTCTTCCTGTCCCCTGGGAGTGCGCTACCGCGCTGCTCTGAGGAAAGATCTGGCTCCACGTGCAGACGAGAGGGACCGCCCGGCTCGAGCGCCGCAGGAAAAAGGTCTTCTCCTGGCCAGGTCGCGGCATTTGAAGCCGGCCGAAGCTTTGGCGCGAAAAAGTCCGCGACGCGAGCTTTCCGGACTTTGAAATGACCAATGGCAGCTCGGCGGCGTTGCGTTGATTGGTCAAAATTGGAAAACGATCTTGTAGTGAACGGATTCTACCGTACATCAGGCAAAGAAATTCATGACAGTTGTCAGGAACTCGAATATGTGCCGTTGTATGGGCAAAGTGAGAATATGAGGAATACTGTACTACGGTGTAGTACTGAGGTACATGGGTTGTGTCGCGTTCGGCGACGGCTCGCTCGAACGACACGAACGACACGAACGACACGAACGACACGAACAACACGAACGACACGAACGACACGGACGACACGAACGACACCGGCTTTGCTAGCAAAGCTGGCCTGGCTTCCCGGGTTTCGCCTGGCTGCGGCGTCCCATGCATGCATCTGCTTGGGCGGCGCGCCTGCGACGGCGCGGCTTGCGGCTTGCACTTCAGCCAGGTTGAGTGTGAAGAGCGAGGTTTTAATTGCCTGTTTGGCTGGCATGGGCAGCGCTGCGCGTAGTACTGAGACGTGCGTTGGTCTCACCAGGCAGCGAGGCAGGATTTCTTGGCCGCGGCGGAGCGACGCGCGGCTTCTTCCGTCAATGGCAAATGGCGCGGTTCGGCGTGTCCCTCACCTTGCCAGCCAACGGGAGGCGTTTGCCGCGACGGCCTACTGTTATGGACACTGATTCGCTCACTGTTACACTGTTGTCGTGTTTGGCACGAATTTTGACCATTTCAACGGTTCCCTGACAACTCAATGGCGTCGCGTAGTTCTGGAGTTGAAGGAATCTGACGCCGGATCTTTGAATACAACAGCGTGAAAGATTGCTGTCGCGTTCCATCAAAGTTTGGTCTGACCACCAATGGACTACCGGTATGGAAGACCCAGAACACCTCGAAAGTTCTTTTCTGCCACGCGGTGGTCGCTTTCATGCCCAGTGGCGCGCGCAAGCGGAATTTGCCGTCGACAGATGACATCATCTCTCAACCCGATTGAGCGAAGGATCAATTCTTGAGCTGCTCATTGGCTCCTGATGGATTCTGTTCTCACCATTTCCGACAGTTCTTGACGCGCCCATACCACGGCTCAACGCCCACACTCGACGTCGTTCCTCGCCCCAAACAATGATTCGATTCCGGCGCATCGTTCCTATCCCCGCGAACCATCGAACGAGGCGCCGCTTCGGCTTTCCCGCCTTGTCCGGCCGCCGCTGGCCGCCCATCGCTGCGCGTGCTCGACTCGCGCCGACATGGAGCCGGACACGCTCGTCTGGCTCCGCGACACCGTCGGAGATGAGGCGTGGCTGGCGGGGAAGATCGTGTCGCGGGTAAGCTTGTGGTTTGTCGAGCCCGCTTCCGCGGCCCTCGCTCACACGCGCCCTGCGCCGAACTTGCGCCGCAGTTCGAGTTCGGCGCGACGCGCGACAGCCTCGGCTTTCAGGACTTCAGCGTGCTGCTGGAGAATGGAGAGACGCGCCAGGTCACGCTCTTCGAGCAGGACAACCTCGAGCTGCGCAGCGCCAAGGACAGCGCGCTCGTTGAGGACCTCATCGAGCTCACGTTCCTCCACGAACCCGCCATCCTCCACACGCTGCGCCAGCGCTTCAAGGCGGGGCAGATCTACACGTTCACGGGCCCCGTGCTGCTCGCCGTGAACCCGTTCCGCCAGCTGCCGCTCTACGACGATGAGACGCTCGGGACGTACTACAACGCCGGGCTGCTGCGCAGCCAAGGGATGACCGATCTGACGGAGAAGATGAGCCCGCACGTGTTTGCCGTGGCGGACAACGCGTACCGCGCCATGATGGACGTCATCCTGGACAAGGTCCTGTCCGCCAAGATGAACCAGGCCGTGCTGATCTCCGGCGAGTCCGGCGCGGGCAAGACCGAGTCCACCAAGTTCGTCATGAGGTACTTGACGGTCGTCGGCAACACCAAGGGCTCCTCCGACTTCAAGGTCGGCTCCGTGACCGACCGCGTCCTCAAGTCCAACCCGATCCTCGAGGCCTTCGGCAACGCCGGCACCGCCAGGAACTCCAACTCGTCTCGTTTCGGCAAGTACATCGAGCTGCTCTTCGACTCCGGCGGCAGCCTCTGCGGCGCCAAGATCGAGACCTATCTCCTGGAGAAGGCTCGCCTGACCTCGCAGAATCCGGGGGAGCGCTGCTTCCACATGCTGTACCAGCTCACGTGCCAGCGCAGCGGGCGAGTCTTCGAGAAGTTCGGCGTCTCCGCGAAGACGCTCGCCCTGCGGCCTCCCGAGCAGTTTCGATACATCAACCAGGGCGGCATCTTCCAGATCAACGGCGTCGACGACTTCGAAGGCCTGCGAGAGACCCAGATCGCCATGGACGTCCTGGACTTCTCCAAGCAGGAGCAGACCGAACTGCTCCACCTCGTCGCCGGTGTGCTCCAGCTCGGGGAGATCTCCTTCAGGGACACCTTCAGCAACGGCGTCGAGGCGTGCGACATTGCCGACGCGAGTGAAGCGCACGAGGCCATGTCCACCGCCTGCCGACTGCTCGGAGTGGCGCACAACGTCCTCTGGGACACGCTGACCTTGCGGCAGATCCACGTCCACGGCGAGATGGTCGCGACCCCGAAGACGGCGTCGCAGGCCGTGGATGCCTGCGCGTCCCTCGCCAAGGCCATCTACGTCAAGCTCTTCGCCTGGGTCGTGGCCAAGATCAACCGGAGCATCGCCCTCGAGCAGACCAAGGACGCCTTCGCCTCGATCGGCGTCTTGGACATCTTCGGCTTCGAGTCGTTCGAGACGAACTCCTTCGAGCAGCTGTGCATCAACTTTGCGAACGAAACGCTGCAGCAGCATTTCAACCAGTTCATCTTCAAGCTCGAGCAGGAGGAGTACGAGCGCGAAGGCATCGAGTGGTCGTTCATCACCTTCCCGGACAACCAGCAGTGCCTGGCGCTGATTCGAGGCCGGCCCAACGGCATCTTCGCGCAGTTGGAGGACGAGACGATCCTCGGATCGCGGGGCAACGACAACAGCTTCGTGACGCGCATGTACCAGAAGAAGGATGCGAAGCAAGCGTCCTACGACAAGCTCTTCGCGGCGAACGGCAGGCAGCGGCGGGACCTCAAGTTCAGCTTGACGCACTACGCGGGGGCCGTCGTCTACGATGCTCACGGCTTCGTTCTGAAGAACAAGGACGAACTGCCCAACGAGGCCGTGGCGATCTTCACGAGCTCGTCGCACAAGACCCTGCGCGATGCTCACGCGCTGACCGAAGCGGGGGCCGCCGAGCCAAACGCGTCCGACCGAAGGTCGTCGTCGAGGTCCAGGAGAGCCAGGGCGCCCAAGTCGATCAGCGCTCAGTTCAGCGGCCAGCTCCGCGCGCTGATGACCAAGCTCGAGGAATGCGCCCCGCATTTCATTCGCTGCATCAAGCCCAACGAGCGCTTCTCCGCGGCGGCCTTCGAGAAGCCCAAGGTCGTCAATCAGCTTCGATACAGTGGGGTCCTGGAGGCCGTGAGGCTGGCGCGCAGCGGCTTCCAGGTCAGGTATCCCCACGCCGACTTCTATGAGCACTACCGCGTCCTCCTCGTGGGCTCCCCGGGCGCCATCGGCATGCCCTGGGAGGCGTCCGACCGTATGGCGCAGGCCCGCGACCAGTGCTCGCTGCTGATTGACTCGGTGTATGAGGACATGTGCGCGGAGAGGGACTCCTATGACGCGCGCGTCAGGGGCGCTCCGGGCGACGCGCC
Organism: Pinguiococcus pyrenoidosus; assembly: GCA_019677205.1. Lineage (NCBI taxonomy): Eukaryota > Pinguiophyceae > Pinguiochrysidales > Pinguiochrysidaceae > Pinguiococcus > Pinguiococcus pyrenoidosus. Next base: position 19,248 of record JAAMXY010000859.1, read on the forward strand.
GACGTCCCACAGACGGAACTCGAGTACCGGTCATTGGCGCCGAGGATCGAGCTCCGGAGGCATGCTGGGTCTGATGCCCGTCTTCAAGTTCGAGCGGAGGGAGGTGCAGCTGGGGCACACCAAGGTTTTCATGCGGCGCGGAGCATATGACATCCTGGAGAGTGCGCGTACGAAGCTCGTCGCCAAGGTCCGCCTGCTACAGGCGATGATCCGGGGGTGGAGGCAGAAGCGCATGTATCAAGCGATGAAGACCATAGCCCGAGCAACGCAGAGCTTCGTTCGGCGGATGCAGCTCCGCGAGATGATTCGCGAGGCACGCAGGCTGCCGTCGGTCCTTCGCCTCCAGGCCTTCACGCGCGGTGTCGTTGCCCGCAAGAGGTACCTTCGGCTCCTTTCCGCCGTCAAGGCGCTGCAGAGGAAGCAGAGGCAGATCATCCAGAAGCGGGTCGCGGAGCAGCACTTGAAGTTCGAGAAGGCGGTGGTGACGCTACAGGGCCGAGTACGCAAGATGATCTCCCGCCGGACTTTCGAGCTGCTCCGGGAGGAGGCAGATCGGGATGTGGATGTCGACGAGTCGGACCGGCGATCCATTGAAATTCTGCAGCTCCAGGTGCAAGCGGCACGGAGCTCGTCGGAGAGGAGGATCCGCGAGCATGAAGAAGGCGCGCAGATCTCGAGGCAGGTGCTGGAGCGGCAGATGGCGATCATTCGCCAGTGGAAGGAGAAGTTCGAGAAGGCCGAGAGCGACAAGAAGAAGCTTGCAAGGGCCCTGGACGAGATGCGCCAGCGACTCGAGAGCGAGGAGAGGAGGCCACCGTCCTCCCGGCTCCGTGGCACGGCACGGGGGCGAAGCGCGGTGCGCACCCCCAGAGGCGAGCGCAGCCAGTCCTTGCCGCCGCAGGCGGAAGAGGCGCGGGAAGAGCAAGTCCCGGCCTCGGTGCGGGGAAGGTCGATGTCGCCAAGCGGGCGGTACTCTCGGTCCTTCCTGCAGCCCGTCGACGCCCCGCCTCTTTCGCTCACCGAGGATACCGACGCCGACAGTGCCACCGTAAGCAGCACTGGAGCACAGGAGGCCAAGTCTGGAGAGGGCGGGGCGAACCTTGGCGGCACGCAGTTCGCCATGCCTTCCTTGAAGCCTCATCCTGCCTGGGCGTGGTTCGAGCAGTTCATCGTGTCCAGCAGGCTCGTGCTGCATCTCTTCTCCAGTGCCTTCCGCGAAGGCGTGCACTGCACCGTGTCGCTGACCGAGGAAGGCGGTGTTCCCCGGTTGGCCTTCCAGCGGTTCTCGTCGAGACGCGAGCGGGTTCTGCTGCAAGCCTTCTTCTCGCGGAACATCCCAGCCATCCCCATTGTCCACATTCAGAGCATCGCCGTTGGCCATTCCCAACTCTACGGCATGTCTGGCAGCGACACGAACAGCTTCGTGACTCTCACCGTCGAGGGCTCGACCGGCGGCCCACAAGAGATCGTGATTGGCTTCGCACGCCCCGGAGACAACCAGACTTTCCTCCGTGCCGTGGCGAACATCGTCACCGCAGCATCCGAGGTGCAACCGAGGCGCCACTCAACGCCAGCACTGGAGGGACGTGGCGACCGCTCTATGCTTGCGGACGGTGGCCTGGCCGCTGACAGAAGCCGTGCCAGAACCGAGGCTGATGCCTTCAGCGCCCTGCGCATGGCTCCCTCCGATGAATTCAAGGACGAGGTCTCCGACTACGGTCCGCTGCCGTCCATCGCCGAAGAGGACTCGATTCTCTCCGATGCGGACGCGCCGGGCGCGTATCAGCAGCACCACTTGATGCGGGAGATCTACCGAGTTCGCCAGTATGCGGAAGCGCTCGAGAGGGAGCGAGCGGCGCTTCAGTCGAAGATCATTCAGCAGGATGAGACCATGCTGGACAACAATGATCGGCTGAGGGAGGTCAGGTGCCAAAGTCGCCGAAAGGAGGAGCGGCAACAGGAGGAGAACGAGCAGCTGTCTGCGGAGATCCAGGAGCTGCGAAAGCAGCTGGAGACGAAGGAGAAGACGGTCAAGAACAACACTCGCGTGCGAATGAGGCTCGGCAAGCGAATCGAGGAACTCGAAAGCGAAAAAGCGGAGTACAAACGTCAAATGACTCGGTTCGCCAGGGAGAATCAGCAGCTACTCCGCGATGCCACAGGCTGATTCTCGCCGATGCTAGACGCTCGCAACATTCTTTTAGTTTTCTCCGATACCAAGCGGGCGCCAGCTGCGCTGCCGGATATCGTCCCCCCAAGTCTTTCTATAAAGTCCGTCCTTGCCTTCAAGGTCTGCCGGAGCAGTCCCCTATGTTTTCTTTGCAGGACTGAGTAGTCGCCAGCGTACACATCGACACGAAATGAAGGTGGCCGGGAAGTCGATAAGTCTTCGATGCTGAAGGTTGTAGAAAGCTGTCAGCTGGCTTAGGGAGGCGTGCGCCTTGTAAAAACTGATAAGTAGTCGTCGCATACGAAGTTCCGGAAAGGGAAGGGGCTTTCTCGCCCTCCACAGGATAGTAAATTAGCTGCGTCCCGAAGATGGAGGCTGACCACAGTTGTAGAAAGATGAAAAAGACGAGAGGAAAAGAGAGTGGCTTGCCAGAGAAATTGTTTCTTACCTAGCTTCGGGCTTATGTCTCGGCTTCATTCTGGCAGCATCAGTATTCGTAGGGGCCCGGCCTTCCGCCCAGCAGCTCCGACAGGTTCGTATTTCGTGCGTCGTAGTACTGCCTCAAGCGCTGGAGATCATCCCCGTGAAAGAGCTTGCTCACGTTGATTCGCGCGGGCCGGGTAAAGGCGCCGTGCTTCGCGGTCAGAAACTTCTCCTGGAAATCAGGGCATTCACCAGACGCGTCCGCAAGGCCGACGCAGCGAAGCATCCGCTGCACGGCCTCGTATGTGTTGCCGTAGAGCTCCGAAGATCTCACCATGCAGCAGTAGGGCATTCCAGGCCGCGAAGCACAGGAAGCGCCGCGTCATCCACTTCATCATTTCATGGTGCGTGCGCCAAGGCGGCGCCGCGGATGATTCGCCAAGGCCAGAATTTGGAAGAATCGCACGATAGCACGATGGTTCCAAAGTCTTCACCATGTAGGCCGCCCCCGCCACGCTTCCGCCAATGACGCTGCGTTCCCGGTCATACAAGTGGACGGAGATCCTCGGATCCTTTCGGGAATTGCATCATACATATACATATATATACGATGCGAAGGGTCGGAATGGGCCTTGGACTCCGGCAGGTATATAATCGTGCTGTGCGATGCCTGTGGTGGGCTCCCAAGCAGTGAGGCCTTGGTACCGCCATAGAAGGCTTCGGCTAAGGCTGAGTAGAACCGAGCTGGGCATGCTGAGAAAGGGTTCGGCTGCCTCTAGCGCCCCTTTGAGCATTTGAAATCGCGCGGCCCGCTTCCCTTCTCTGCCGCCGAAGCTGTCTCGAGACCGAAGCTTCAGGTAGCTGCAGAGCTAAGAAAGAGTGGCACGGGTGTCGCGACCGCGCGTCCAGCTGACGAACTCGAATCTGTAGTCCTTGCTGGGCTACTTCTCTTCGCGCTTCGCGGAGGCCGTGACACCAGCTGTGATCCAGTCCATGCGTCAGTGCTGGGAGGATGGAAGGACCTCGTCGACGACTTCGTAGGCCTCGCGATCCCGAGCTACTCGACCCCTTCGACGACTCTCATGCCAAAGCGAAAGCGCCCACTGGTACGACGTCCATTTGAGCTTTGCTCTGTCGTCACACGGCCGTGAGCGCTGCAAAATGGATCGCACTCACATCACGTTCCAAAGGCGGAACAAGTGGTTTGGGCCACGCAGCCACCTTCGCGGCGCTTTGCGCTGCAGCTTTCGTCGCTGCTTTGTACTATGGGGCAGGACTGCTTCCTCGTCTGCTCCCGAGCGGACTCTCCGTGGAAGCCAAGTTCTTGCACTGGCTCCAAAAAGGTAGGACGGGCGAAGCTCGGTTTCACCAGAAGGACATCAAGCGCAAGGATGATGATATGATACAATGTCGCGGCTCGGTCTAGAGGGAGCCGTGGTTGACGGAATATCGCTGGCTCATTTTGGGGAGGACATCGGAAGAGGCGTCATGGCCACAAGAGACCTGCAGAGGTATTTCTTGCCATCGCTGAATCTTTCGTCCGTTTGGAATGGCGGAACCGTCGCAAGCCTTACTGAGATTCCCCGAAAATATATCACAACAGAGGCGACTTGATGCTGCGATTGCCGTCAACCTTGCTGATGGAGCGCTCGCTGATCCTCAGCCACAGCCAGACGCACGAGGACATAGTCCGAGCAGCTCCGAACGAAGATGCGAACGCCGCAAGACGCCAGACGTACTTGCAGCTGGCGAAACGAGGGGACGACGTCCTGCTAGGAGTGTACCTGATCGAGCAGATGTATCTCGGCGATCGCTCAAGGTGGAGTCCCTACTTGGCGGTCCTTCCAGAGAGCGCACCGGTGGCGGTCAACTGGGGAGAAGTCGAACTGCTGGATCTGCAGGACGCGCAACGAGAGTCCGTATGCCGAAACGCAAGGGACGCCACGATGTCGGTCTTCCACGACATCCGTCCGCTGCTGTTCCGAATCCTCAAGTCAAGTCAGGTTCGCCGCAAGAGCTTTTGCTTCTGTCTCGGACGTTCTTGAACGAAACCGCATCCATTCCAGACGTTGACGAGCAGGAAGGACGACAGCCGTGAACTAGTTCCGTACTGCGAGCCCGACTACTACATGCATGTTCAGGTAGGTCGGCTGCCTTACGTTGGTCGTGGAAGTGACACTTCGCTGGACGCCTCAGAACGACGCCTTTCCCTTCCCGGACCTTCAAGTCGCTGATCTCGAGTCGAGCGCTGTCCTTCGAAGGCCGTCGCGTCCTGGCGCCGCTCGCCGACATGTTTAACTACCAAAGTGCGGCTGATCACCGGCCCAACGAAGCTGGCGCCGCCTTCCTCAAGTACCATCAGTGGGACCGGACCGGCGACGGGTCCTTGCGCGTCATCGCGGAGCATGCCAGCGCTGCTGGGCAGCAAGTCTTTGAGGACTACGGGGATAACCCAAACTATATCTACCTCCAGTACCATGGCTTCGTGCCGGACGAAAACCCCTTCGAATGCGTGGACATCGAGCTTCCGCACATCGAAGACATCGTGGCGGTGGCCGCGGACTATTTGGCGTCGACGGCCAACGGTAAGCAAATGCTGCCTCTGTTTCCTGACTCCGGGTTGAGGCTCATGCGGCGTCAAAGGACCTTGGGGATGGCTTCGGTCGGGCGGAGGGCTGGCACCGGCGGTGCTGGAGAGACGACGCAAGGCGCTTGGCGCACCCCCGAAGCTGTGCATTGGACGCGAAATCAACCTGGAGCGCCGAGACGTGTACTTCGGCGTCAGGTGCGTGCGTCTACCATGCCCTGCACGTTGCGCTGGCGCCCGGCTTTTTTTTAACAGTCCCACAGGTACCTCTTGACCTCGCTCGTCGACCCGAAGACCTGTGACGACGCGTTGCAGAAGGATCTGCAGAAGCTGCAAGACTGTCTCCGGCGTCAGGTACGTTCTGGTGCTTCTGTTTGGGTCTTCGTTGCTCGTCCAGGCGAGGTAAAGGTGACCTCGTGATTTTCTCCCCTTCTCTTGGCAACATAGATGGGAACCTCGGCGGATCCGGCGATTCTCTGGCTGCTAGGTTACGTTCGGCAGAAACTGCAGGAATATCCAACCACCTATGCCCAGGATGCGGCGCTTCTCGCATCGGCGGTGAGAGCCTTGATTCGTCGGCCTTCTTCGTCACCATCACAATCATCATCACCACGGGATTCTGACGTGCCCGCACCCCATAGACGATCGCCGAGCAGAGAGTGGCGATTCGCTACCGGATGGCGCAGAAGCGGGTCCTGCATGACTTGTTGGCCCTAGACCTCCATCATGCCGACTTTCAAGAAAAGGTTGCAGACCCGAAAGCTCCGTCCGTGAAAGCGCCCACGGAGTCGGTCACGGTTGCGGAAGGTGCTCAACCGCTCCGCAGTCGCCTGGACTTGGGCTGCCAAGACCTTGACGCGGCCATCAAGACGTTCAACCACTGGATGGACAAGCAGAGCGCGCCGGTGCACCATATTCGCGCTATGGCGGACGAAAACTATCGGTGCGTCAACTTTGGCGCGATGGAACCGTACGCCACACCAGCGAGCATTTAGGCGGCTTCTTCGTTCATTTCAGGATCGGGGCGGTGGCGGCGAAGCCCATGTCCGCCAACGAAGTCTACCTTGCTGTGCCCGAGCGGATCATCATGTCGGTCGACAGCGCGTTGCGGGACGGCAGTGACGCTCGGGATGCCATCGTGGCGATGCGACAGCGCTTTGGAAAGGGAGATCCTTTTCACGAGCTCCTGCTTCATTTGATCTACGAACGGTACGACAAAACGCGCAGCGGAAGACGCTCGCGGATGAGCTGGTTCTGACGCCGGGACATCTTCCTTAGATTCGTCGAGCGGGAGAACTCCTTCTTCTGGCCATATCTTCAGCTTCTGCCTCAGCCGGGCGAGCAGACATCCTCCCTATCATTCTCCGCCGAGACGGTAGAGGCGTTCAAGCCGGCGACGATCTGGTACGGCTTGTGACGAGAGACCGCTTCCTGCGAGGTCGGACTGAGCTCTCGCCGCAGGGTCGACATCCAACGCTACCAGCGACGCGTGAAGGATACCTTCAGGAGGATTGCCGCCATCCCCGAGATTAACGAGTTCCTGTCCGAGGACATTTTCACCTACGAACACTACGAGTAAGCATGGCAACGCCTCCACCAGCAGGTGTCACGAAGCTGATGAAGCACGTCTCTCCTCGAAAGATGGGCTCACGCCATCATCGACTCGCGGTCCATTTGGTGGAATGGCGAACGGCACCTGGTGCCGCTTCTTGACCTTGTCAACTGTCAGGCTGGTCCAAACGTGGTAAGAGCAATGCCATGCACGTGTCACGGCAGCGAAGCTACGTTGGATGACGTCGAAGTCGTGCCGCTACGACCAGACACGGGTTCACGAAACAAGATGGGATTCACACCTCGGCGCCGCGATCACTCGCGCTGATCGGACATATCAGCCTGGCGACCAGATATTTGAAAACTATGGCCAGCCGAACAAGGTAGGGCTCTTTGCGAAGTTGCAGGGCGTCAAGAGTTCCGAACCTGATCCTGGATGGTGAAGATCTACATGACCTACCATGGCTTCATGCTGGAGAACAATCCGAACGATTTCCTCGAGGTGGATTTGTACCTCACGCTGTACGAGGACTCGCCAGCCACCCGAAGAGTGCTGCGGAGGTCGAATCTCCGTGAAGGGCACAATCGGTACAAAGCATCTGCATGTCCGCCGCAAGCGGGAACAAAGGACAGAAGGGAAGCTGAGATGCTCCTGCTGCGTAGGTTTGCGATTGGCGGGAGTTTATCGGCTGCCGACGACGAGGACTACACTCCCGTGAGCGACAGGATGGAGGATCTCATGGACTTGAAATACGGGCGCATGTCACGCGTCTCCCGGCTGTACGCCCTCATACTACGGGTTCGTGTCTTTGCGGATGCCCCGTCGCGGAGCTCTTCGAGCGGCATAATATCATTCTCTGCTCCATCTCAGGAGGTGCTGCCGCTATCGAGGATCTACTGCAGTCGCGCGGGCGATCCCGAGCACCCATCCCTCGTGAAAATCATCAAGCTCATCGAAGACGACGGCGTCGTGCTAGGCGATTGGAACGCTCCGTCAACACCGGATCGCACGCTTCAGTTGGACGCAAGTCTGCAGCAGGTCCGCGCGTACCTCCGTTCCGAGCTGAGCATGCTCATCAACTGGATGGAGGAGGTCGCGGACCTGTACATGCTAGAGAAGGAACACGAGCGAAGAGAGGAGAAAGAAGAGCACCGTGACGAGGAGATGGAGGTCGCTCCCTGAGAGGCGACCAAAGCTTAAGACAACGACAGAATCCGCGGCAAAGAGACTTGAAACAAAGTTCGCAGGTGCATTGCTGAGCAAGAGGCTGGTTTTAAAGACGCAGCGTGATCAATGATTCTGCCTGGGAACCATTCAGCTGGGGGAAGAACTTGCTTTCAGAGGGATCTATTCTACGCAACCGCAACCGCAACCGCGACCGCAACTGCCCGCCAAGGCCATCCTTTTCTTGTCGTAGAATCCGAGGAGGCCGTCGTTCTAGAAGGTGCGCTGCCGTTGTTGGCAGAGGACGCTCTAGAAATTCCTGTCCGCCCCAAGGAGACTTGCGATGATGTTTCCACTTGATCTTGGCGTGGTATTCTTCGGGGGCTGCGCAACAGTCACCTCCTCCGTCCCGCCCTGCTCGAGGCTGGACTCTCCAGTTGCCAGGGACTCAGCGCTGGACAAGGACCCTTCGGCCTGCAGAAACTCCTTCTGCTTTGCCGCGAGTGCGGGAGGGACCGCCCACAAGCCGGTGTTCTCCGATGCAACCTTGCTGCGTCGACGGGTTCTCAGTCGCCTCCGTCGAAGAATGTCCGACTTTTCCCTTTCTGTGATGGCGCTTCCGATCTCCATGACCTTCGTATCTATCAACACCTCCTCTCCGAACTGGAAGCCGTCGGCCATGAGCCGATCTACTTCGCCGCCCTGGCCAAAGCTGCCCGGCCAGAAGTAAGCGCAGTTGGTGTCCTCGGGCAGTGCGCCAATGGCGACGAGGAACGCGGCGACAAGCTCACTGCAGAAGAAAGTGCCGTCCTCGTCGGATCCCGTTGAGGCATCTCGCCGGACTCCCGACAGTGTCAGCCTGTTGTCATCAGAGCTGCTCGTGGGCGCTCCCTGCTTGTCTTTCCGTTGAATCTTGCCGGAGCTCCATCTGGCCACAAGATGCGACAGCGAGAAGCCATACTCCCTTCCCTCGACTTCTCTCACAAAGGCCTTCATGCTGTCAAGCGCCCGCCGCGTCCTGTCAAAGTTGAGCTGACGAATCACCATGTACTGAGTGAACTCCTGCGCGTAGGCGCTGATTCGGGAAACGAACGGATAGCACCGAACCCCATCGCCAGTGGCTTCGATCAGCTCCAGTCCCGGCCCGGCAAGGCTCTTCGAGACGAAGGCGACGTGATCCCACTCCGCTCCCGTCACCTTGGGAAAGCCCCGATTAGCGTGGCAGGAGAAGCGACCTGGGGGCGGGCAGCCCGGGGCCAAGCCGTGGGCAAGCCGTGGGCAAAAAGCTTTTGCTTACCGTCCGTTGCAGCCCGCTGAGCGTATTGGCGCACTTGAACAAGACTATACTACCCCATTGCACGTGGCTCCTCAATTTGGACATGTGGATGACTTGCCGAGGCGCAGCGCTGGGCTGGTTCTCAGGCGCAAGGCCCTGGCCCAGCTGCCGCGACGTCGACAGAATCCCCAGGAAATGCAGCACATGAATGTTTCCCGCAGCCTCTGAGATCGACAGCAGCTTGTCCAGGTAGACCTGAAGCTGACACCTCCGCTTCTCAACAACCACCGGGTCTAAGCTGCGCTTGCGCCCGATCACCTTGGGCGGCAGGGCCGGAAGCAGCTCCTTGCGAATCGTGCCAGCTGCCGCGACGTGCGAATCGGAGGACAGCGCCCCGTGCAGACGGACAAACTCGGAGAATCGCCTCGCGACCGACCAACGGAGCGTCCCGTAGGTGATGGCGATCCGGTAGGCGGTGTACCAGCTTCCCCACAGGTCTTGGATGAGCTCGGTTCTTGTGATGACGCACTCAAGCTGCGGTGGCGGCGCTTCGGACCGTCTGCGCAGCCAGAGCTCGATCACCTCCTCGCGATTCAGCTGCCCCAGCGTATGGAGCACCGTACTATCATCTGTGAGCCATTCCTCTCTGCGCACAGGAAACGGCGCGGAAGCATCCGCCCCGGCCGCAGGCCCCGCGCCGGGTGCTCCGGACAGCGAGCGCAAGCGCCAGAACACAAAGTCCTCAGGCGCTTCCTCAAGCATCTCCGTCATCTCCGCGTCAAAGGTCACCTGCAGCAGCCCAAATCCGCTCGGCCTCCGCTCCACGCTGTGCGTCAGCGTGCCATCTGCGTTCTCCTCCACGGAGTACTCGCTGGCCACGCTGCCGTCCGACGTCTCGTCGTCGGTATCAAACGTCTAACGCGTTTCATTGGCCCGAAGACACCAAATTTAGGAATCCGATGCAGCGGTGACGCACCGCTTTGGCGCTTCGCTCGACTCTGCGGCGCTTCAAGGCGCCGCCTTTCAAGGGAAGAAGGGAGTACGTACCCCCAAGACGGCTCCGTCGGCCTCCGCGTCAGCCGGCTCCCAATCCTGCAGCTCCTCCAGCGCCGGCAGCACCCATTGCAGAGGTCCCGAGGCGGCGCCGGCGCTCTTGCGGCGCGTCTTCTCCAGCGTTCGGAATACCGTTCTGCGGAAGTCCGCCAGATTCGTCTCCACATCGGCCGGACACAGCGCCACGTCGATGACGTCCGCCTGCAGAGAGCGCAAGTGGACCACCACCCGGCTGGGGCCGTCGTAGGAGATCCCGCGGCCCGCCTGCATGGCGCCGCAGTCTTAACTGAAGAGAGGGAGTTGCGGAAGCGCCCCAGGCGGACAGAGACGGCGCGACGCGAACTCCAACGCGTCGTCTCTGTCCGGACCCGAGGGGTACCCAGCCCTGGAGTACCGTCGCTTTGAACTCCGTAGAACTCCGTGGCTAAAGTCGAGTTGCTTGCGACTGAACCCGCCGCTGCGCAGCTGTGCCAAAGCCGGACAGAGGCGCCGTGCACAGGTGCGGAGGCGACGGCGTCCGCGAGCTCGAGAGACCGGCGCGCCCTCGACCATCCGCCGACCGCTCTCGCGCTTTCGCCTCTGGGGAAGCGCAGAGCTGCTACTGGCGGGCGCAGCGGCACGGGGAGTCGGAGGCTCCAGAGGCGCAGCCGGCGACGCCAGGTCCGTCAGCTGACTTGTAGTTTGGCGCCACTGGCCGAAACTCGCGGCCCTTTGGTGTTGCGGGCGCGCGGCATTGCTCGACTGCGCCGCGAGCGAGTAGGAAATTCAGGGGGGAGGCCGCGAGGACCAGAGCGGCGGCGGTGGGAGCGGCAGAGAAGAGTTTGCAGTGTTCAAAGCGAAGGAGTGCTTGCGCTGGAATTCGAAAGACTCTCCCGCGTCGAACGCAACGAAGTTCAGGCCTTCCAATGCTTTGAGGCGCGACTGGCATACCTGGACTTTGCCCTGTAGAGCAGCGTGAACCTCACCGGCGCTTCGTCTTCGTTTTGCCTTCTGCAGGGGGGCGGAAGATCACCAAAAGCACGAAGAGCGCGAGGAGCTACTGCGCGAGGCATGAGCTTGCGCAGCGCCTGAAGTTGTCGCGGTCGCCGCATGGTGCGCGCCTATTCGTCCCACCGTCTGGCCAAATTGGGGAGGAGCCCGCGCCCGCGTCGAGCGTCTGCGTCTCCCGTCGGCGGAGCTCCCTCAGGTGCCAACGGCTCGGGCCCGCCTCGGACGCGGCGGCGAAGGCGGAGCAGCGCAAGCGAAGGAGGCGACGACCTCCACTCGGACTCGGCGTCCAGCGACGGCTTCGGCTTCCTCGAGCGCCACACGCCCCTGGACGGTAGCATGACGGAGCTGGAGCGTCTCGTGGATTTTTTCGAAGCGGAAGCGCGCGGGGAGGAGCCGGAAGAACTGACTCCCGAGCAGATCCGAGAGCAGAGGAGACGCGACCGGGAGGAGGAAGAGGAGGACATGCGCTCTCGGCAGCAGGAGCCAGCAGTGCCTCCTTCGACCTCCGCGCCGACTGCGAGGGCCAGTGCCGCGGGCGGCGGCACGGCAGCACCCTCGGGCGCGACCCTGCTGACGCGGCCGCCGCGGATGGCAACCACGAGGAAGAAGAAGGAGTCCAAAGGGAGCTCCTTCGGCCTTATCGTGTCAATCATCATCGCTGCTTTCGCAGTGTACGTGCCCCTGCACCAGAGCCTGAGCGGCCTGGGCCTCGTGTTCAGTGCAGGGGCGGGAAGCGTCGTGGGCGTCATTCTCGTCAAGTCGATGATCGGAGGCGGCAACGGCTCGACCTCGAGCCGCTCGAAGCCGGAGAACGTGGAGCGCAGGGTGGCCAACGGGCCGACCTCGCGCCACCGGGGGGAGCACGACGCAGTGGGCAACCGGACGTTCCCGCTGCGGAGGGCGCGGGTGCAGGTGCTCGACGTGCGGGTGATGGAAGGGTCCTACGCGACGTATCGGATCACGGTCGCCTGTCAGAGCCAGACCTGGGACGTCTGGCACCGGTACGCGGAGTTCAACACGCTGCGGCACTCGCTGGAGAACAGCCGCGTGCTTCCCGAGAATGTCCCGAGGCTGCCGCCGAAGACCTTCGGGCATAGATTTGACCAGACCTTCTTGATACAGCGGAAGGAGAAGCTCCGAGCGTTCATGACGGCCCTGGTGCAGTATCCCCACATCTGCGACCGGGACGACGTCCGCAGATTCCTCCTCATGCCGCCACTGCCGCAGGGCGAGGTGGTGGCCGCGGAGGCGCCGTATCCAGGCCCCCCGGGCTCCGGATGGCTGCGCCGATTGGTCGGGACCCCGAACGTGGCCGATGCCCGGCCCCCGCAGATCTCGACGGAGGACGCGAACGCGGGGGCGGAGGCTCAGGCTCAAGCAGGCGTGGAGGATCCGTCGTCGGCTGCCGGCGACACATACGATGAAGAGCCGGAGGAGGACGGGGCCGTGCGGTTGTGGAAGAGCCCGTTCAAGAGAAGCACAATACGAGAGATCTTGGACGAGTTCAGCGACGCCGGGCCGGAGAACGAGTTCGTCGTGCGCGGCCAGAAGTACTGCAACAAGGACGATGCGGACTACAAGAAGAAAGTCAAGGCGGGGCCGGCGCTGTGCGAGCTGCTCCACGCCGACATCTTTGCCGTGGACGAGGAGCAGTACCCCGAGGGGCGGCATTTCCACATCGCCGCGCGCGGGATCGCCGCCGAGCGGGTGGCGTTCCTGCAGGCCATGCCCTCGCAGCCGTTCCTTTTCATATTCAACATGCAGATCCCGGGAGACCCTCCCGTCAGCATCGTGAACTACTTCGGCATTCCCAGGTCCCTGCTCGAGTCCGTGGCGATCGACGAGCCGCTGAGCCCCGACGCGACCCCGGAGCAGAAGTTCTACTACATGCTCAAGCGGTTCGCAGCCTTTGACAACACGCACCCGGCTCCCCCGGAAGGGGAGCCCGAGCTGGAGGGGGCTGGCATCCTGCCGCGCAGCGACTGGCGCAACGACCGCTTCAAGATGATCCCGAAGCTGCTGGAGGCGCCGTGGATCGTGAAGAATGCCGTGCCCGTGAAGCCGGCGATCATGGGGAAGAAGCTGACGTGCCGGTACTTCCGGGGCAAGGACTACGTCGAGGTGGACCTGGACGTGGCGTCGGAGGCCATCGCGCGGAACATCGTCAGTCTCTGCCGGGGGTATGCACGTCAGCTGGTCGTGGACGTCGGCATCGTGCTCCAGGGGGAAAACGAGAGTGAACTTCCGGAGCGCATGCTGGGTGTGGTGTCGATGCACCATATCGACCTGAATTTTGTAATGGAGTTGCACTAGACGACGCAGCGAATGCACCGGTGCGAAGTCTCGTGCTGCCAGGTCCATCCTAGCTGTGATGATGCGACGTTGCCCAGCGGCACGAGGACGTGTGAGTTTGCCGTGCGTGTGTGCCTGTGTGTGCGTGTGCCTGTGCGTGTACGGGTGCGGGTGCGGGTGCGGGTGCAGAGCGGACCCGGTGGCGTTGTCAGAGCTCGTACGACTAGATTCAAGGAGACGAAGACGGGGCCGCAGAGAAGCACGATTCGTTGCTTGGGATGCACAGGACGATGGTCTGAAAGCCTGCACGAAACTGCTCCACCTACGAACGGCCGATTGCTACCCGCGGCGCCTTCACGGACTCTCCCGTGAGCACCGGCATTTACTCGTCATCCGCGCCCTTGAGCGGAGGAGACAGCACCACGATGGCGGCTCCGATGAGCAGGAGGCCCACGATGGGGCCGGTGAGGCCGCCGAAGTCGCCGCTGTTGGCGCTGATAAGGAGGGTATTGGAAGCATCCATGACCTGGCAAACGACGCTCCCTCAGCTCCGGCAACCACGGCGCCAGCCTTGCTCCACACTTACCGCGTTGGCAGCCTCGGTCTCCATGGACATGCTCACCGTCGTGCGCGGCATCTGGAGGAGAGGTTCCGCCTCCTCGTCAGCACAAGCCTTGCGTCGCTACCTTCCGCTGTGGCTTCATGGCCTGTACCTGCTGGGGAGCCTTAAGGGTGGCGAGGGACGCCGGGCGGGCGGGCACGAAGGCCGAGGCGCTGGCCAAGAGGGCGGCGAAGACAGCGAGGACGAGAGCAGAGACCTTGGCAGGTGCAACACGTGGTGAGTTTGGCACCCTGGACGGGCAGGACCACCCCTCGCGCCAAGTCAGCGCTTGGACCTGGGCGAAGTACCTTCATGATTCGGCTGTTGACAAACAAGAGCGTCGCGAGTGCTTTAAGATCCGTAAGGCCGGCGGTTTGCGGCGACGGGAACGTCACATGGCGGGGATCATATATGCGTATCATCACTTCAGAAACTGTACATCACATATTAATTTACAATGAATAAGATCGAGAAGATTCGCAAGGACTTTGCAGAGGATGGATACAAGTTCAAGGAAGGGTGCTCTTGACTACGGGAGGGCCCAGTCTTGACAACCGCTCGGTTCTATATTCAAACCTCTCCAGCTACAACCCTTCGTCCCTTCGCATCACTGGTGAGCTGTGTCGCGTCAGGCTTTGGCGTTCAACCTCGTGTCGCGTCAGGATCATCTGAGAAGCTTCTCACCCCACGGGAATTGGATGCTTCCCGAGCGCCTCAAACTGGGGAACCTCTTGAGCTCCGACTCTCCTGCCGAAAGCGCGCGATCGACCTCTTGGCAAAGCCTGGAGATCCAAGAGCATCCAAATTCCTTCTCCCGCTGTTCTGCAACCTTGGATTTCGTGGCCCAGATCTTCGATGATTGACACCGAGCTGCCAAGTTGGATATGAGCTCGAGACCGCGCTATGACCACCTTGTGAAGCTGCTCATCATCGGCGACGCCTGCGTGGGGAAATCCAGCATCTTGCTGCGCTTCATCGACGACTCCTTCAGCAGCAGCTACGTCACCACCATCGGCATCGATTTCAAGATCAAGACCATCGACGTCGGCTCGTCGCGGATCAAATTGCAGATCTGGGACACCGCCGGCCAGGAGCGCTTCCGCACCATCACGCAGGCCTACTACCGAGGAGCGATGGGTTCGAACGAGACTGCACCCTCCCAAAAATGAAATAAGACAAGCTCATGTTCCCCTCACACAAGTCGATTCGCGGGACAGGAATTCTGCTGGTCTATGATGTCGGCGACGCGAGAAGCTTCCGCCACGTGGCCCATTGGATGCGGCAGATCGCGCAGAACGCTACGGACGACGTCATAAAGGTGATTTGTCGGCTTGCTGAAGAGGACCGCGATGTCGCTGATGTTGACGCGATGACGCTGATGTCAACGCGATGACGCTGATGTCAACGCGATAACGCTGATGTGACGCGAATACGCGATGACGCTCGGCGCGGCAGGTGCTTGTTGCGAACAAGAGCGACTTGGAGGACGACGACCGGAAAATCAGCGTTGAGCAGGGTCAGCGCCTCGCCGAGGACTACAACGTCCCGTTCTTCGAAACCTCCGCCAAGTCGGGTGAAGGCGTTAAGCAAGCCTTCGTGGGCATCTGCCGAATCTGCGTCCGGGCCCTCCAGAAAACGGCCGCGCAGGTAGGTGGTCCCTCTTTTTTTGCTGCACTGAGGTGATGGTGACGAGACCAAAACCCACCCGGCTCGTGAACATCAGGACAATCAGCAGGATCTCCTCGCACAGCGCGTGTCGAGCGTCATATTGAAGCCAGCGCCGCTCAATAAGAGTTCAAGATGCTGCGCATCGTCTTCTCGACGCGAAAGGATGGTCGCGTGACAGGGAAACACACCCTGACTGAGCCGCGGCAAGGCGCGAGTCTTTGGGAGCGTTGCTGCAGAAAGAAGGAAGCCCCAAGCGCGATAAGACGCGCACCTCTTGCGTATGGTGTTGATAACAGTCGTTGGAATGGAAGTAAAGTTGAGTTGCCTATGCCTTTCTCCTCGTCCCATCCACAGTTCTGCTCTTCCTCGCCTGCTTCCTTTTCTCCTCTGCTCGAACTCGCCTAAGGGTAGAGTTGGTCGATTATCAGCGACGGCTCCAGAAGACCCAGCCCAGCACTTCAGAGATCGCCAAGATCTGCGATACGCACTTTGCCAGCACATCTTCCGCTTGCATGGCCAGGGACTCGCGCTTGATGTTCGCGGCCTCTAAGAGATGAAAGCATCAAAGGTGAGTCCCTTCTCTGCATAATACAAGGGTCTTTCTGACAACCCACCCTTCTGGCGCTCCAGTGCCAGCCGAGCTTCGTCGCGCCGCTTGATCTCGGCAAGTCGCAGAACTTCTTCGGCTGGAAGGAGGGATGTGAGAACGACACCGCATCGTTTCAGACATGGATGGCGACGCTGACTTCTCCCTCTCTTTCTCTTACCTTCCTCCGCTTCCTTCATCTCCGATCGGATCGCCGCGACTTGCGCTTTGCCCCGGTCTCGGATGCGCCGAGCCTCCCGAAGCAGGTCCTCGTCTGGCGCAGCCACCTTGCCGTTAATCCATCCTCGGTTGCTCAAGCGCTCAATGGTATCACGATCCACGCTGCGACCGCTCTTGACGAGATTCGCTACGACGGTCGGATCTCGACGAAGCGTCCCGTCGGCATGCACATCATACGTGCGCTCGAGCGCCGGGTCACCGATGCCACAGTTCGTCTGCTGGCGAATAGTCATCCCACGGTCTTTCACCGCCTCGCTCAGACACTGCAATTCCGGATCGGCCGGGTCGTGCCGAAGCGCCAAACGCCAGTCTCTATCCACCCCACGGAAGTCGCAGAGCGCCTCTCTGGCCCGAGCTCGAAGCTTCAGCGCCGGTACCCAGACCGTCTCGCGCTGCTCCAGGATCTCTGTCGCGCGCTCCACTGCGTCCGCGAAACGTCCTTGGAGTAGGGCGCACTTGGCGGATGCATAGTGTACGGCGCTCCGGGCGTCGGCACTGGCTCGAGCGTTCCCTTCTAGGGCATCAGCTGCCTGGCCCAGCACTTTTTGAGCCTCACGTAGCTCGTCTTTGGCAGCTCCTTTCATCTTGGAAAGCTCTTCCGTGCCGAAGCGGCGTGCGGGTGGCTTGGCCTCTTCGGCTCCAGCGCTCCTGTCTTCGTCCCTCTCCTGTTCCTGTTCCTGTTCCTGTTCCTGTTCCTGTTCCTGTTCTTGTTCCTGTTCCTTTCCCCTTCCCTTTTCCTTTCCCTTTTCCTTTCCCTTTTTCTTCTTCGTCGTCGTCGTCGTCGTCGTCGTCGTCGTCGTCGTCGTCGTCGTCGTCTTCTTCTTCTTCTTCTTTGCCTTGGCTTTCTTCTCTTTGCCGGCGGCGCCGGACGCCTGCCTCGCCAGTACTCGTCGAATCGCGGCTTTGCTCTCCGCTTGACGCTTCTGTTCCGCCGCTGCCTCGCGCCGACGCATCTCCTCCCTCAGGGCGTCGAGGCTCTCAAGAATCTTTTCCGCCCGGAGGAGCCGAGTGATGCCCAGGTACAAGGGCGCTTCGTACGCCTGGGCGACAGCGCCTTCGACGACCGGCTGGTGAAATACTTTGTACCTGTCGTCGGCGTTCCAGAAGGCGGGTGACAGCTGAAAGGTCCCGGACTCCAACAGCGCAAGAGTCGAGATCGTCTCCGCGTTCCTCTGCGACGCATCGGCCATCTTGCGAAGCCGTTCCTTGATGCGCTCTTCCTCGGACTTCACTCTCGTCGGCGGCGGTGGCAGAACCCTGGAGAAGCCGCCGGGATCGAGCTGCTTCTGTCTAAGTAGCGCATTGGCATCTTCCAGTATCTCCGGCGCGTCTCGAAGGCCGCCACCGTCTGGTCGGCGTAGCAGAAGTTCACCTTGGCGAAGCGTCCGCTGAAGCGCTGCGTTCTTCTCTGCAGCGCGCCGATCCTCTCCGAAGGGATTCCCACCCAGCTCGACATGCGAAAGCAGGGGCAGATTGTCGATGCACCGCGGCCTCCGCTCCAGTCGGTTGTGTGCCAGACAAAGGGTCTTCAGCTTGCTGCAGGCTACAAGGGAGCGCAGAATGCCTTCCCGGTGCCCTTTCGGATGCTCCACCAGGAAGTTGTAGCTGAGGTCCAACGACTCCAGATTCGTCAAGGATCCGACGGCGTCTTTGTCTGGTTCTCGGGCCAGCCGATTGTGCGCAGCGCTGAAGTGTCGCAGAGCGCGAAGTCGCGAGAGGTCCGCGCCCACCTCTTGAAGCACATTGTGACTGATATCCAAGTACGTCAAGGTGGAGAGGCCATAGAGGCTGTCGTAGACGCAGGTGAGGCCATTGTAGGACAGGTCGAGATGCTCCAGCGCGAGCAGCGCGCCGAAGACGTCCGTCTTGTCCTTGGCTTTCTTCCGTCCGAAGAGCCCCGAGGAGGCGTTGGCGATCCTGTTGTGGGCCAGCCCCAGACGGACGAGCTTGAAGAACCGCAGCAAGGCAGGCGGCGGCGCGACCAGGGCATTGCCGCTCAAATCGAGCTCCGTCAAGCGCGAGAGCGCGGAGAGGCTGCTTGGCACATCCCTGAGCGCGTTCGAGCTCAGATTCAAGGTGGTTATCGCCGTACATGCGGAAATCGCCTCGGACACAGTGGACAAGCCCGGTTCATTCCTGCTGACGCTCAAGACCTTCAGGTGTCCAAGCCGTTGGAGCAGCGCGGTGGAAAGGGTCGTGACGCCACATCGATCCGCGTGGAGCTCCTCAAGCGTCGCGCCAAGGCTGGCGCCGAGTTGCTTGGTCTTCAGCGTCAAGCCAGGGTTTCCGCTCAAGTTCAGCACGCGAAGGCGGCGTAGCTTGGTCACGTCGGGGGGGAAATCCATCGCAATGTTGTTGTTCGAGATGTCCAGATGGGTAAGCTGCGCCAGACCTCCAATTTCTCCAGGGATCTGGGGGATTCGATTTCCCGCCAGATCGAGAAGCTTCAAGGCCGCGCATTCGTGCAAGCTGGCGGGGAAGGCGGAAAGCAGATTGTTGCTGGCCCGCAAGTGCGTCAATCGTTTAAGCAGGCCGATGTTGACGTTCCATTGCCGCGTTTGGCGAAGAAGCTCCAAGTCGCCAGTCCGCTCCGGAAGTTTTTCGAGGCGATTGAAGCTCACATCGAGCTTCTCCAGCGACGGCAGGAGGTAGACTTGGGGCGCGTAGTCCTCCAAGCAGTTGTGGCCGAGTCGCAGTTCTCGGAGGGCCTGTAGCTCGCGAAGCTCTTCCGGAATCCCGCGGAGCTCATTGTGTGACACATCAAGCACCTTGAGCTTCGTCAGCTCCGCGATATCCTCAGAGAGTCGCCGCAGTCGATTCTGCGAGAGGTCTAGCGTCTCAAGCCAAGTGAGCTCGTAGATACGCCCCGATATCCGGGGTGCGTCCAGACTCGAGAGAGACAGCGTCTTGATGAACTTTCCTGCTACGCGAGCATCTTCGACAACATCGATTGCCTTCTGCGCCTGTGAGCGAGGATAGCCCCTCTCCAACACTTCGAAGGACGTGCTGTCTGATTCGGACCCGTCGCTGATGTGTTCCTCACTCTCCTCTTCGCCGTCATCTTCTTCGTTCCCTTCACCTTCTTCGTCTGCCGAATCGGAGCTTTCGTCCTCGGAGCCTGTTCTCTCAACGCCTTTGCGCAATCTTTCCTCTGTCCATTTCAGGCGAAGGGCCTCCCTCTGCGCTTGCCGAGCCCTGACGCTGTCGAGTGTCTCTTTCCCTAGCAACGCCGGCTTGTCCCACGAGGCGTCTCCTGTCACTTCGTTGTAGTAGTAGAACGCCTGGCTCGCCTCGTCAAGCACCAGCTGCAGCCTCTCTGCCAGCACCTCTCGCGCATGCTGCAATGCTCGGGAGCGCCTCCACGAGCGCTGGAGCATGACGGCCGCCTCTTCCTCCTCGTACGCAGGGGCGACGGTCTCCAGATCGCCGAGGAGCTGCAGCATGTAAGGCATCGCCCACTGCGAGACGTCCGCGCCCACATCGTAGTAGTAGTGCTCTCCTCGCCGCGGCGCATAGATCTTCTCCCACTTGCGGCGCAGCAGCGCCCTCCCGCGATCGCGGGACAGTCTGCACCGCCATGCACATTGGACAACCAGAGCCGCTTGATGCAGTTGCAGGTCCCCAGCCTACGATTGACTGGAGATGAGGACAAAGGCACAAAAAGAAAGGAGGGATTTCACGGAAGTTCGGTTTGCAACTACGATCCGCAAAAGCTGACCTGCTCAGGCTCCTTTTGCAAGCCCGAGGATCCAAGACCGGCGTCGACGTTCGCGTCTGCAGCTGGAGAACTCATGAGGCAAGGATTGCGCTCTCAGGCACAGCTGGCCATCTTCATCATCTCCGAGTCCTCTCGCGCCTCAGGACACTTGTGGACAGCGTCATAGTGCCGCTGTATCCTGAGGGTCTGCAAAGTGCTGCCACGACCGCAACACAGCAAGAAGGAACTTTGGAGGACAGACGCGGAGCGGGCTGATGGCATTGGCTCGACCGGAATGCACAACACCTTTGGACAGGTCCAAGTCTCCCAGCAAGCATGATATCACAAGTGATGTACACAAGTGAATGCATGTTGCTCCGGACATTCGACGTCCCGAGACCCCGCAAACGCCTGACTAGCAACTCCCGGAGCGTCAGCTGAAGATTCCCCCCCTTCCCATTCATCCCATCCCACCGATTCACGCAACTTTCGGTTTGATAATATATATATGCTCAGGATCGATGCTGACGAGTTATCAGTTCTGCGCCTCGAACTGGTTTGAACGCAATCGATGCTATCCCATACTATGCGATGCTATGCGCAAATTCGTGCGCAGAAGACAACGCCGCAGTGGACGTCAAGTATGGCATCCACTGTGCTGAGGGCTATCGTTGTGCTCTGCGCCCCTGTGCAGTTGCTGTAAGACCGCTTGCAATTCGGTGCCGTGTCAAAGGAGCCTCATTTTCGCTGCACTAGGGCGCTGGTCGATGTTCAGAAGTGTGTGAACGTGTCCAGCAGCTTGACTATAGCACATCGAGGAGCCAGCGGCTACCTCCCAGAGCACACGCTGCCCGCCTATCGTCTTGCGGCGCAGTTAGGCGCGCACTACATCGAGCCAGATCTGGTTATGACCATGGTATTCCTGCTTTTGAAGCAAAAGGCCGAGAGACTCGGCCAGTTTCCAGCGATGTTTCACGCCTTGTGCATGCTTAGGATGGGGAGATTATCGCCAGGCACGACCTGCTGCTGGACGATACCACAGACATCTCCTCAAGGGCCGAGTTCGCAGACCGGCAATGGACGATGTCGCAGGACGGAGTGGATGTGTAAGACCTCCGACTTTTTTACACCTTTGGCCTCGATGATGTTGCACGGATGGCTCCTCAGCAGTGCTGCGCGACTTCAGGACGGGCTTCTATGCCTTCAATTTCACGCTCGCGGAGATCAAGACGCTGCGCTGTAAGCAGCGCGTGGCGGATCGGGATCCGAGCTTCGACGGGGCCCTGCAGGTGGTTACGCTTGGCGAGATCATCGATGCAGTGCGGGCGTACAAGGCGGAGTTGGGTATCACGGTTGGGATATACATGGAGCCCAAGAAGGCTAGCGTGCACGCCACGGTGGGCCTAGACATCATCGCGAGGATGGTGGAGACCCTCAGCAGCAAGGGGATGGACCTTGCGGACGAAGCGGCTGCCGGCTGCGACCCGGCGATTGGCATTTCGAATGTGATCGTACAGAGCTTCTCCCTTGACGATCTTGTTCGACTCGACACGCAGTACAATACGCGGGTGCCCCTTATCTATCTTCTGGGGCACCATTGGAACGACGTGAACCTGCAGGAAACGCGGCAGCACGCCCACGGGTTGGGACCGAGCAAGAGCATTTTCGATCCCACTGAAAGAGCACTCAGCGCGGAGCGCCTTGCGGCCGCGCACAGGAATGATCTCGCGGTGCATCCCTGGTTCGTACAGTCCTTTGAGCAGTCACGCACGATACGAAAGAATTCCCTGATCGTTTCTGACCGTGCCCCACCAACCACCGCCAGGGACTTCGCCATTGAAGAGGACAGCATGGATGCGAGCTTCCACGGCGACGGCGATGCGGAGCTTCAGTACTACAAGTGCGAACTCGGAGTAGATGGGGTTTTCGCCAACTTCCCCGACAAGTCTGTCCACGCCTGCTCAAGCTCGGTCGCTGAGAGCGCCGGCGACTCCGGCGGCGACTCGGACGACCCGACATGCGACAAACGCGACTTGGAGGTAGGAGGACGATTGGACGATTGAAGAGTATCCGCTCTCGCATCCACCCTGATAACCGTACCGCCTTGTCAGGTCGCGGTCGGCATTCTCGGCGGCCTCTTACTTCTGCTGCTTGTCTACGTGGCGTACACAGTCTATCGCTATGTCACTGGGTACCGCTACTTTCCACAAGACGACGACGAAG
Source organism: Pinguiococcus pyrenoidosus (assembly GCA_019677205.1). Taxonomy (NCBI): domain Eukaryota; class Pinguiophyceae; order Pinguiochrysidales; family Pinguiochrysidaceae; genus Pinguiococcus; species Pinguiococcus pyrenoidosus. Next base: position 41,770 of record JAAMXY010000859.1, read on the forward strand.
AAGACGACGACGGCGACACTCGGCCTCTTGGCCTCGGGTCCTTTATCCCCATGACGTAGATGCGAAAGTATGGCGACGAATCATTTGATTCGCGTGCCTGCCTGACGAAGGCTGTCTCAAAGGAGACTTGATAAGCTTAGAACTAGAACACGTAGCGCGAGATAAAGCCTCGGTAATGATCTCGTCACGCGGGCTCGCGGGGACGTTTCTGTTTCCACTGCTCAGGCTTTGCCTTCGCGATCTGGCCCAGCTTGCCACCGAGCCGGGTCTTCGATCGAACGCGGTGTTGACTTGGTGTCCGACGCACGAGACTGCTTCAGCACCTCGAAGGGTTCTTGGCCAGCCATGTCAAAGTCCGCTCTCCCGACGTAGTGCTCACGAGCGGAGCGTATCAGCTCTGTGCCCATCGCGACGATTTCATGGTTCTCGGCCCATCTACGAAGAGAAGCGTCTCAGCTCCGAGAAGCGTCTCATCTCTGAGAAGCGACCTCGCCGATGAGCACGGCAGGAGCAAAAGTACCTTGAAACGGCATCCTGCAGGATCGCTTCCAGGCCCATGCCAAAGGCGTTTGTGCGGTAATCGGCAACCTGACTTTGACTCCTGACGAATTTTTCATGGCTCGCGTCAGAGACAGCGCGGAGCGTGTGCTCTCTTTCAAACAACTCTTCTCGAGACTTACGATGGTTCACTGTATTGGAGGAGGGAGAACAAGGTGGCGATCCCCTGACGCTGCACTTCCATGTGCTCCATGTGTCGCTGTAGCGCACTGATCACCGGTCTCAAACCACCTCGCCGAAACATGTAAAGCTTGTTGCGCGGATTCTGGAACAGCAGGTTGAAGAGAGCCAGGCATCCCCACTGCTGGATCTCCGCGTGAAGGCCGAACCAAAGCATGGCGTCCAGCACAACATCGATGCATCCAGCTTCTCCTTTCGTTGCGGCCATCATGGCGGCCAGCAGATGAGCGAAAGACTATCGCCTGCCTCAAGTGGTGCTCAACCCCCGCCGACTTACCCATTTCGCCAGCAATGTCAGAGTCCTCGTCACAGAGCGCGGAGAAGAACAGGCAAGCTTGCTTGTGCACCATAGCCGGATCAGCTTCGGTGCTTTGCTCTTCGAGCGCAGGATTCCCCGCTGCTGCAGCCTCCTTATCGCGGATCAGAGAGGCCTTTATGCTGAGCACAAGCTGCTGCAGTGGAGTGGTCGGATTCGAATCAAGATCGTCGTCGATGGTACTTGGATTCGTCTGCTGTGAAGCCTCGCTGTCGCCGCTGTGGTTTTCATGCTTGCTCTGGGCAGGAATGCCGCTCGTCGAGATATCTTCGCCAGATTCCACGAGTCCACCTTCCCCGACACCCAGAGTCTCCAGATCTGCGTCTCCGAGAATGATGCTTCGCCCCAGCGGCACTCTGCTGATCGGCGTGAAGCAGGCCAGCACGAGGGACAGCATCGCATCGTTCTGAGGATAAGTCGCCAGCGTGTCCAGCGCCAAAGGCACAAACCCGCTGCTCAGCCACTCTGCAAGTATCTTGCAAGATTCACGAAACCAGGATGTAATACTCCATAAGCACCGATGCTGCAAGGAAGAACTTCATGACCGCCAATCTCACCCTTTCTCCGCCCTGTCGCAGCGACTCCAGCGCGGCTTTCAGCGCTTCCTCGCCCACGCCCTCCTTCTTCATCTGCTGCCTCCACTTGGGAAAGCAAAGAAGATATGGTCATATCCAACTGCTCTGCTTCTGTTTCCGAACGGAAGAGACCTGGCAACAGGGCAGCTTGGCAACTTGGCAGCTTGGTGGTACCTTCTCTAGTGTTAACGACGGCGGATCGTCGCAGCTGATACGCCGCTGCGACACCATCGAGAAAGCCACTATGACCAACGCGAAGCCGACAGAGGCCGCCAAGAACGTTTGCAGCGCTATTCACAGGGAAATTCCGGTTACGCGGCTGTCGCCAAAGGCGTCGAAAATCCTCAGCAAAACGCGTACCACTGAACTTAAAGACCAGTCCGACGCCCAGAGCGGCCAAAAGAACCGCGCTCGCGACGTCACCTGCGCATACCTCGACTCAGAAACTGCCCTGGACGCATCCGAGATGCTCAACACCCCACCTCCCGTCAGAAACGCCATACCGGTCCCAGTGCTCCGGCCAAGAGATACGCGCGAAAGTCGGCGCCACATTTGAATGCGGGGAAAGTGACCGTTTTGCCGCCAAAAACAGTCCCCGGACTGTTCAAGTCCCGGATGCGTGACAGACTCTCACAATTCCATCCGTCACGGGATCACGCGATCCCGACCAAAAGTCACGCGACTCGACCGGTTCTGCGAACGAAGAAGTCTTTCTACTTTTGCGGCTCTCTCCGCTGTGCCAAAGGCGTCCAGCGCGCGGCGCCGGCCCCCCCTCGCCATGCGAAATCTCGTGAAGGTGCGTGCGCTACTGCGGCTGCGGTGGGAGGCCCTCTCGCGCCCGCAGGTGCAGCGGAACGCCGCGATCCCTCTGACGTCTCGGCGGTCCGCGTAGGCCATCGCCGCCATGCTGGTGATCGTGGGCTTCGCCAGCTTCTTCATGGCGACGGACATCGTCGAGGGAGAGCCACACATCCGCTCTGCCTTTGCCGGGGGTTTCGTAAGCTCCACGCCGAGCCACACGGTGCACCTGGCCAGCGTGGATGGGGACGTGATGCTGGACAGCGGCCTGGACGCCCGCTCCTTGGACACCTCCGGCGCTCAGTACGTCGGGGTGGATGGGCGGGAGCATGCGCACATCATCTTCAGCACGGATTGCGGCGCGTATCAGAATTGGCAGAGCGAGCTGCTGGCGTTCTCCGCTCAGAGAGTGGGGCACAAGGGCCCCGTGACCAGGATTGCCAGCGGCTGCACCCCGGAGGAGCAGGAGGCCCTGCGCACGCGCTACGACACCTTCGACCTAGCTGGCTTGCGCGTCCACTTCGCAGACGCGAGCAAGAAAATGGCGGATGGCAGGTGAGAAGCGCGGAAGATCGTTATTGGAAGCGCGGAACATCGTTAGTGGAAGCGCGGAACATCGTTAGTGGAAGCGCAGCGCGACGGGCGTCGGGAGGCTGGCTAAAGCGCTTGTCGTAGGGTCTACAAGTACTTCAACAAGCCGTCCGGGCTGAAGCACTGGCTCGAGTACGACGAGAGATTAGAGGGCAACGAGGTGATCGCGTTGCTAGATCCAGACATGATCCTTATGAAGCCTTTCCCCGCGCACATGGACCCCGAGAAGGACTTCATCCGCACCCACGTGCCCTACTGGGACGCTTCGAAGGCCCCAAAGCGGATAGTAGACGGCACGCCGGCGGCGCAGAACTATGGCCTCGGTTCCAAGTGGGTCGAGTTCAACAGGCCCTATGTGTGTGGCGACGAGACGTCGCCGTGTGTCACGGACTTCGACGAGACCAACAAGGAGGATCGCAAACGCGCGGTTGCTCACTACGCAGTGGGCCCTCCGTATGTCGCGACGCGGAACGACTTTATCAAGATCGCGGATAAATGGGTGGAGTTCTGCCCGAAGCTCTACGAGGAGTTTGCCGAGCTCCTGACGGAAATGTATGCATACTGCTTGGCGGCAGCTCACCTGCAGATGCCCCACTTCATGGTGTTCAACTGGATGGTGAGCGAGCCTGGCATGGAGAATCGCGAGGGGTGGCCAGAGATCGACTCCGCTGCTGCGGACCCGAACTTCCAGTGCGACGCGTCCATACTGAATACGCACGAGACGTCAAATATTCCCAACATTCTGCACTACTGCCAGAAGTACATCGCTGGCGAGAATCAGATCTGGAGTAAGCATCGCATCCCCAAGGACATCTTCAGTTGCGACAGGGAGCTTCTGCAGCCTCCGCCGGTGAATGCGATGGAGTACCCGCCCGGCACAGACGTGAGGGGCCGGCCGTTCAATGAGAAGTTCTGGCGGCGAAATACGTGGATGGCCTGCTACGCTTATCACGCCATGAACGATGCTCTCATCCGGTTCAAACGAGCGAACTGTGACCAGAATGCCAATTTAGAGGAGACGTATATGATCATCAAGATGCGAGAGGACTGCAAGGGCAATCCAAACTGTCACAACAAGTAGATCTTTGCTTGCCGTAGGACGTTCAAAGCATCGCGACCAGCCAAAGGAAAGGTACAGAAAGAGAGAAGACATATGGAGGACAGGAAACGGAAGCTCTTCGTTGGCCTGCACCTTCCGATACCGTGAGCCCTGGAGGGACCTTCATGGCTTCTTCTGTGGTGTCGTCGTCGACCTACTCCACAAGAATGCGCGCGGGCAAGAGCATGGATGATTTTGGGAGGTATCCACGCGTCCGTGAGTACGGGAACCTCGCATTGAACCAGGCGTGCAGGACACGCCGCATCAAGCGTAGCCTGTGGAGCAACGGAGCGCAGGCATGAGCGGAGAGGACAATCCGAGAAGCTCCGTGGCTACGCATACAAGCACGAACCTGTAGTACTGCTGGGCCCAGACGCTTGCGACGACGTCACGGTGCCTTGACTTCGTGTGCGCCGCCCAACCTCGAAATGTGAGAGCCACCAGAGTCGCCTCGTCCTTGGAAAGGGACTGCCGCAGCATCGACGGAGGTCGCCTTCGACGAAACGGAGGGCGCCTCCGGCCACTCGCATCGTTGCTTTTGTTCCGGATGTTATCAGCATCAGCATCATTATCATCAGTGTCATCATTATCATCATCCATGTCATCATTATCATCAATGTCATCATTATCATCAATGTCATCATTATCATCAATGTCATAAGCATGAATGTGTGAACGCGTCCCTGTTGCCGATACGGCTTGATTCTCGACGGCTCCTGCCGTTCTCGCTTTCCTGGGAGGAGAAGCGCGGCGGAGACCCGCATCGGCATTGGCTTTCGCCGCACGAAATGGCCTACTGGACATGCCGGCGTCGCCACTTGGATGAGTGCCAGGCACCTTCGCTGTCTCGATGATTTCAAGCGAGCTTGCATTCGCTCTTTCTCGACGGAGCATGGTCCCTTCAGCCGCAAAGTCTGCGCGTCTTGCGTGCTCCAGGGCCTTCAGAAGCTTCTGGTAGTGGTTCTTCCGACTCATCTTCTCCCGCAGTCGGTCTCGCAGAATGTGCAAGTAGACTCGCGGGCACTGCGACGCCAGGCTGGCGAATGCCTTCCTTTTCGAGCGGCGCTGAAAGTGGGCCTCGCCTAGCTTCAGCTGCATGCGAGAGGGGAAGCAGCTGAAGAAGGCGTGCATCACCCTGCGAAGGTGCTCGGCTCGTACGTGCTGCTCGCTGGCAAGCAACCTTCGGGCTTTCCGCCCCTCGGCGCGAAGCACCGGGACGGAGGCGCGCCAGAGCGATACGGCCCTGCGCAGCGTCCTCGTCGACGCGATTCCGTAAACCTGCTCCGCGGTCCAGCGAGCCCAGGCACTGAAGAGCAGGGACTTGCAAGTTCGCTTCGAGTGCAACGACGCCTCCACGGCCTTCCGCCAGCCGGAGAAGACCGAAGCGACGAGCCTGCGTCGACGTGACGCGCTCTTGCGGTGCCAGACTTGGAGGACGACCAGCAACCGCTTCCGCTTATACAGCTCAGCATGGACTCGGCGGTACGCGGCACTGCACACGTAGCTCCTTCGCCACCGGACGAAGACGGAGCACACCGCACGCCGCTGTCGACTCTTTGAGACTGCGTCGGCCCGCTGCTCGTAGTGACGCGTCAAGCGACTGAAGGCCGCGTAGCCAGCCCACGCCTCCACAACGGTGTGGAGCAAGTCAAAGTCTGAGCCTCGATGCGGCAAGTTCTCGTAGTATTGCCAGGCTTCCTCTCGAACAGCAAACACTCGACGGAGCAGCTTTGTGTTCTCCAACGCCATCTTCCAATGTCCGAAGGTCTTCAGCAAAGCTGCATGCCCCGCTCTGGCGCGCAAGCACTGCATCCGTCGCCGTGCTCGACGCTGTACGCTCGCCTGCTCCCGCAAGCGGTACAACCCTCGAAGCCGCGCTGTCTGCGTCCAGAACTCCTTGGCGCGCACAGTAGCCTGTGCTCGGCGGACCCACGACGAATAGGGCTGAGCGTGGGTCTTGGTAATCTGCCGCCACTGAAAGTGATCCTGAGCAGCTTGGACAGGTTGGAAGAGCTGCTGTGCCCAGCTCGTGTAGACGCGCGCGAGCAGCAAGCGGTTCCCCATGGCATCTGCCGCTCTTCGTTGCCGTCGCCGCGTCCGCACCTGCCACTGGAGGGCGTCCATGCCTCGCTCGAAGCACCGCGTCCTCCAGTATCGCGCTGCTTGCGTTCGATTTCGGAGCACTCCGTGAACGCTTCGCCAGCCGTGGAAGCAGCGAGCCAGCACCAGGGCTCGCCTGGCAAGCCTGGCAGGTTCTTCCAAGTCCGATCTCTCCGACACGCTTGCCTCGTGGACGGATTTCATGGGAGGCGCGCGGTCCTTGGTGCGTAGAACGCGGCGGCAAAGGCTCTCGATGCTTCCGAGCGCTCCGTTGGTGCGAATCTGGAGGCCCTGGTGGCTCGGCAACGCGCCGGACGTTTCCTTCTCGGTGGACCCAGGCAGCGAAGAGCGCAGACGCTGCAGGTTTGCAATCTCTGGAGATCCCTCCTCGACCGGCTGATCCCGATCTCCGGTCCATTTCCTGGACAGCGCAATCTGCCGAGCAAGACAAGCTGCGGAATCCTCTCCGTTCCTTGTAAAGTCGTTGCAGACTTTGCGCGCCTCCTCAAGACTGAACTGTAGCAGAGGCGAACTTGCAGGCTCTCGAGATCGGGAGGTTCGTGAAGCCTGCCATCTGCTCTTCTGCGCCTGCCCAGCATTGTCGAGATTGGAAAGATTGCACCCAGCAATTGCCCTCGCCAGTCGAGGGCGGCTCACTTCTTGCCGCCAGCGCATGAGACCCGAGCAGACCCTGTCGACGGCCCGCTTCCGCCGTAGAGCTCTCGCTTGTGCGAGCGTCTCCATCGGAAAATCCTCGTCTGGTAGGCCACGCCCGAGGTTCTTGCTCCACCCGTCCGAATCGGCCAGACCAAATCGCTGACGTTCTGTCCACGTCGCTGCCAGACCACGAAGCCGGCGTCGGATGTGGTTCTGCCGCCTCGACAAGGCGCTCCACGCGTAGAACGTCTTGCTGAGGAGGCGCACGGCATCGTACACCATGGCGGCAGAGACATTGCATCTCTCCAGGACCCCGAGCGCGGACAGGACCTTCATCCGCCGGATTGGGCGTTGCAACCGCCTCTTGCGCCACACGGAGTCGGCCCGTGCCAGGCTCGCACGGTGCTTCCTCCCAAGCGCCGCGACAATGCTCCAGCACTGCAGCGCGACGTGGGCCCTTCTGTGGAGCTTGTTCTCTCCCAAGGCACAACCCGCTTCTATCATCTCCTGCGCTTCCGACGCATTGGACGCGAGGGCGCGCAGCGCTGCTCTGGCATACGCCAGCCACCTGTTGCGCCGCTCCTCCTCGCTTCGCTCCCGGGCGTACTTTCGTATCAACCGATTGCATTGAAGCGCCCTGAAGATGCGCTTGAGTCGAAGCTTCGGAAGCAGGGAGCGGAGCAGCTCGAGCTTGAAGTCGGTTCCGTCCCATTGCGAGGCCAAAACCGCGCCGCGCTCCCTCCGGTAGTGCTCCACCCGGTTGGCCATGGCGTGGGCTTGCCGGGCCGAGAGCGCCGAGAGAGGCATCTGGAGCCTCCGCTGCGTCGCTCCGTCAAGGAGGCCGAGATTCGTCCCGAAGGCCAGGCCGCCGGTGTTGAGTCGACTCCGACTCACGTTTCTCCACGGTTTCCCTAGATCAACGCGGTGCTCAGCAGCTCTCCGATGGTGGTGCATCGCCGCCTGCTCCTCAGCGCTCTGCATCTTCTTCTCCTCGCGGTCGTCGCCCTTGCGCTCTTCGCCGACGACCGCTGCGGCCGTGGCGCCCTGGTCGGACTCGAGCGGGAACGCCGCGCAGATGCGCTCTTGTCGCTCCCGCTCGACGCGCAGATCTTCCTCATGCTGGCGCAGCCTCCGAGTCTCCGCTGCGATCTTCTGCCGCAGGGCGCGCACGTCTGCCGACGCGACAGAGACGCTGTGGCGCCGGAGTTCCTCGTCCAGCCGACGCCGGATGGTTTTGGGCAGCATCTTCGCACCACCGAGCCTGCGCCACAGCTGCCGATCCGCCGCGCATTCGGCACGAAACTGCAGGCAAGCTCGAAGCCGGCGGAAGAGGGGCGCTTTGGCGTGCGGAAGAGCGGCAAAGGGGACTTCCTAAGGGGCGCGCACAGTTTAAGCAAAAAGGCGGGAACGTTGGGCGGTGTCAGCTGATCGCGAGCAGCCAAGCGTCGACCGAGAAACCTGCTTGTCTTTCATCATCTTTGGCCCAAGCAAGAAGCTAGTTGTGGTATCTACACGCGTCATGGCGCCTCTTTCTCCAACAAGTCGTCGCCATAGTTCTCCTCCTCCTCCTCAAAAAAGTCGTCGTGTTGCTCGTCGTCGTCGTCGTCGTCCTCCGCTTCGTCGTCGTCCTCTGCCTCCTCCGCCTCCTCCTCCTCGAGGCTCTCAAGGAAGGCGACTGGATTCGCATCGCTCTCAACAAGGAAGGAGGTGGTCTCTCTGCATATTCTAATTCCGTCTGGGACAAACATTCTCAAGCCCAAGGCAAAGTCGTCTTCGCCGATGCCCCACGTCGCTTCCGCGGTGACGAACGGAAGCGTCCGCCATGCATCCTCGCTTTCGAGCGTTGGGCTTTCACCCAGCTCGATGCGTTCAAGGCTATTGCTGGACGGCGCGCCGGGACGGAGGCCGAAGCCTGGATCTCGATTGGGAGAAATCTCGCCACTGACTACCACTCTATTCAACCCGTCCCGCATGGCCTCACTCAGGCTCGAGAGCCGCCGCGGCTTGTAGTTGATCCACACGTTGACGAGAAAGGTGACGCGCACGGCCTCTGCGGCCTCAGCTTCCGCGTGTTCTCGAACGGCGCTTTCTGCTGGCGCCGCATGCAGATACCGACCGTCAAAGGCCAGATGCTTCCCGACGCGAGGATGGGACACGACGTAGCGCATGATGGGGAAGTCGACTGGCTCGCTGGCCACATGATCAAAAACGATGGTCGGAGACGGCGCGAGGCCGTCCACCCTGCCCTGCGTGAGGTACGTCACGGTCGAGACCTGCGGGAAAATGCCGAGGCCATAGTCCTCCGCCACGGCCTCGTCCTTGTCGTAGTCTGCGTTGCACAGGCATCCAAGTCAGCTCGCCGCCTCGGGGGCAACGCGGACGCCGCAGATGCACTTACGCAGATCGATCGGCGGTTCGCCAGGAGCCTTGACCTGCACCCAAAACTCTGCGCCTGAGAGCTGCGGATCCACGACATCGGGACCTATCCTCTCCGCGTGGTATGAAAACACCGCCGCAGCCGCTCTCTCCAGCAGGCATCGTCCCGCGGCCTCCTCGCTCAGCTCGGAAGCGGACAGCCAGAACGTCTCCTTGCTCAGCCCCGCTAGCGCCACGCTCTGCCGCCTCAAGCTGTCCAAAACAGACGCTTCCGCCACCAGGTGATGAGCGAAGGCTTCGTCGCTGCCAAACTGCGGGATGTACGCGCCGGATGTGCCAGCGATGCGACCCTCCTCGTCCAGCGCCAGCAAGCCTTTTGCTGCCGAAATGTCACAGCAGGAGCAGCCACCAGATCCGCAGTCGCAATAGGCCTTTCCCTGCGCCAAGTACACCACGTCGTGCTGCGAACGTTCCCCTTTAAAAACCCCATTCACTTGCAGAAGCAGCACGGCAAGCTCGCGGGTCCCACCTCGGCGTGACAGATGGACGCGCAGGCGGCGCAGCAGCACAGCTGCTGCCCGCTCTCCTGGCAGCTGCGGCACACGTAGATGTCCTGGTGCAGCAGATTCGGCCCACTAAGTTCAAATGTGCACCGTGTGGCCATCTTGGGGCGCAGAAAAGCGCGGGAACGCCGCCCCGGACAGTAGTCGAATTTGCTTACAGACATCGAATTGGCTGACCAGCCGCAGTGCTGACGTCTCTGTCGCTCGGTCCTTGTCTGTCTTCCGCGCCGTCCGTCTCTCTCCGTCTCTGTGTTTGAACGGTGATAGCGAGCGCCATGGCGAACGCCACGGACGTCGTGGCGCTGTCGGTGCACGGCACCAATACGCAGCACCTGGTGGAGAAGATCACTCGGCAGAAGATCTACAACTCGCTGTACTGGAAGGAGAAGTGCTTTGGCCGCTCCGCGGCGGACATTCTGGATCTCGCCGTGGAGCTGCGCTACATCGGCGGAACTTACGGCGGAAACCGCAAGCCCACCAAGTTCCTCTCTCTGGTGCTCAAGCTACTGCAGCTGGCGCCGGAGAAGGAGATCATCTTGGCCTACGTGAAGGACGAGCACTACAAGTATGTCCGCGCTTTGGGGGCCTTCTACTTCCGCCTGACGGGCACTGCCCCGGAGATCTATCGCGCGCTGGAGCCGCTGTACACCGACCGCCGCCGTCTGAATTACCGAGAGCCCGATGGCTGGGCGCAGCTGTACATGGACGAGTTCATCGAGCGGCTGCTCCGCGAGGACTACGTGTGCGATATCACGATGCCGCGCTTGGCGCCGCGGCACCATCTGGAGGCGTCGGGACTGCTGAAGCCGCGGGAGAGTCCTATCATGCACCTGCTGGACGGGTCTGCAGCAGAGGCTCCGGCAGGGCCGAAGATGGCCGCGGTGACGTTTGAAGAAGAAGATGATGAAGATGATGATGTTGATGATGATGGTGATGGCGATGAAGAAAATGCCGATGACGGCGATGTCGATGATGGCGACAACGACGAGGGGCAGGGAGAACCACCAGTGGAGCAAGACGGTGGTCCGGTAGCGGGAGAGCTTTCTGAGCCTCTTGCATCCGCTACGCCTCTTGCGCCAACGGCACCAGTGGCGCGCGACGTCAAACCTCTTGGTGTTCGGCAAAGAGCGGGCGATGTCGTTGGTGGCCAAGGAGAGACTGAAGGGCGCGATGCCGCCGGGCAGCCTGCTGCGAAGGACAAGAAGAAGAAGAAGAAGAAAAAGAAGAAGGACAAGAAGAGCTATGCGCATTTGTTCAAGGCTCCCAAGGCCAAGACAGTAGAAGAGCTAGATGCAGAAGAGCGAGAAGCGCGCGAACGGAACAAGTATGGCCCGGCAGGCGATGCGCCGATCAACGAAGCAGGTAATGATGGGGACGCAAGTGGAGCGCCCGAGGGCGATCAGGAGGCGGAGGCCAAGCCGCACCCAGACTCTCGAGGTGCGATACTGCCGGAGAAGCCCGTAGAGAAGTACAGCGTCGAATGGTGGAACTTGGAGCGCGAGAAGCTCGGCCTCAAACCCCTCAACGAAAGGGAAGCACAACGAAAAGACTGATGCCTTCCTGGCTTCTGGAAGCCCTTTGCGCGCCGCTTTCTCTTCTCCTTCATCTCCCCGAAACCGCATCATCCATCATCGGCGCGAAGAGGCGAGGAGAGCGATCTCCTCCGCCAAGCGACCTAATTATGCCGTTTCTACATTTCATATAGTACTGTAGCACTACTCACATTGCATTCCCGCTGCGGGCATGATAGAAAATGTAAGAATAACGCTCCAGATGAGAATCTTGCCGCTCCCCATCGGTTTGAAAAGCGTCGCTGGGCGAGCGCCGCCTTTGCGGTGATCAAGCTGGCTGCGATGCAGGGCTTGGACGCAGCCACGTTCCTGCCTGGCATCTCCGTGCGGAAATCCGCCCTCGAAGTGCAGTACCTCGACGAAGATGGCTGCCTCAGCCCGCTGGCCGCCTGTGTGTATCTAAAGCAGTTCTCTCGCCTGCTGGCTTACGCCGGCCCTGGCGTCATCCGGACGCCCGAGACGGCCTTCTGCCCGGGCTGCTCGGATTTCTACGACCTCCAGAAGCCGCTGTACGCGCGGGTGCGTGGCCAGAGGGCCGAAATTGCCATGGAGATCCGACGCTCAGGCTGCTCTCCTCTCAGGAATGCAGCCGTCTGGGCTTCCGCTGCGGCGTTTGCGCCTCTTGCCCGCAATGCGGCGCGGCGCTTAGCGTGGCCAGCCTCGTTGGAGAGGAAGGGTGAGTTCAACATGATGAAGTTTCTGCAGGTGGCGCCGAGTTGCTCGAGTCGATAACCCAGCTCGCCGGAATAGGGTCAAGTATCGCTGCCCTTCGTGCCACTGGGACTCCGACGAGGCCCTCGGCCTCCGCGCGGCGGATCGAGCGAGCCTTGGCAAGGAGCTTCAGAGCTTGGAGACGGGCGCGGGAGCAGACGAGCAGCCGGAGGGAGAGGTGCCCGCGCCGGGGGCGGCGTTCGCGATGCTGCTGCGGCACTACAAGCAGCAGGCGACGGAGTGGCGGATGCGCCGGGACCAAGAGGAGGCTGCCAGCGAGGGCTTGCTGCTGCAGACCCAAAGCTCCGCGGCAGTCCGGCAGCCGTGGCATATGCAAGATCTCGCGGATGACCTCGAGGAGCGCGTTGCCAAGCCTTCGTTCGATCCCCTGCTGGAGTCGCCGCTGTACCAAGTCATGTCCCCGGCGAGGGCGACCTTCAGCCCGGACGTGGCGTATGAGGCGAGGGGGCCGCCAGTGCGCGCGTTGTCCTCCGGGTGGAAGGCAAGGGAAGACGCGCAGCAGCGGATCCCCCAGCGCATGCCTCTGCAGGCGAGGTTCTCGGTGCGGTGCAGAAGGGAGAGGGAGGTGGGCCGCCCAGGCATCCTGATCATGCCCAAGGTCGATCCGATGGAAGGCGACAGTTCCCGACGAAGCAAGGTGGGCAATTGGTGGCGACTCTGCGCGACGGCCGTGAGCTTCGTGCCCAAGCTGCAGATCTGGGCGCCGGGCGGCGATATCTTCAGCAGTTCCCCAGTCCTCTCGAGCATCGCCGCGCTGGACTTGGCCGCCAGCGAGAAGAGCGTCCTAAGGTTTCGCGTTAGAATCTCCAACCCCAGTGAGAGCTCCTCGGTCCGGCTGCGGTTAAGCTTCCCAAGCGGGGACCTCCTGCGGCACGCCGTGCACGAGGTCTATCGCGGTCTCCCTGAAGGCGGCCATGGTCTCTTCTTCGGCCTCGATTCGCAGCCGATCGAGCAGTTCGACCCGAAGGATGCATCTGCACCCAAGGATTGGCAGGCGGCTGACATCGCGGACCAAATCGTCAGGCAGTCGGACGAAGCGGTCGCGGAGGCGATGGACGACATCTGGCTCCACCGAGTTGGGGTGGAAGGGGAGGAATCGCAGGCGGAAGTCGCGACGGCCGCTCCAGCTTCGGAGGCGCCGGCGCGATTGCTCTCGTCAAGTGCCAGTGCGGAATCCGAGGAGCCTGGGATCCATCCGCTAGTCTCAATTCGCGACTCCGCCTATTTCGAGGTCCAGGCAGCGTCATGTGGATCCATTCGGAGGGGCACTGGCAGCCGCGGACGCGGAGTTGGACAAGAAGTTGGACAGGAAGTTGGACCTGGACTTGGAGCGGGCAGGCTGGTTTGCCCTTTGGTGATGACCTGTGGATATGAAGGCGACTCTGCCATTGGCGTGCCGCAGAAGCATTTTGTCACCATCCTAAGCGTGAATCTTCCAGAGAGGGAATGAAGCTGAACTTCCTTCTCGCTGGTATCGCAGGTGTCTCTTTCCTTCACGGCTCGGACTGGTAGCCTGCGGATTCTCTTTCTCCCAGCGCTTTCGATCGTTTCTAGCCGCTTCCCAGTTTCCGATTCCATTCCTCAAACTTCTTTGTCGCTTTCACGGTCTTCTTGTGGACCTAGAAGCGCTGCGTATGAGAAGAAAGGAAGGTTCCGGCCAAGCCCATCGCCATTGACACGGGACGCACCTCTATGGCCGTCACCAGATCTGCCTCACGGACCGAAAGGTTCTTCCACGGCTCGTCGTCGGTCTCCGGGACCTTGGATGCGAAGGAGGCAACCCCGCCTCGGGAGGCAGCGAGGCGCCGCAGAGGCATGAACGCGGCTTCCCGGCAGACTCCCATGATGTCGCTGCACGAGTAGCCTTCCGTTCGGTGCGCCAAGTCGGCGTAGTCCAGCGCGCTGAAGTCCCGAACGTCGACCTGCACGTCGCGCAAGCACTTTTCGAAGAGGAGTCGCCGTGCGCCTGTGCAAGGAAGCGGCACGTAGATGCGCTTCTCGAGGCGACGCAGCAGAGCGTCGTCCAGGTCCCAGGGGCAGTTGGTCGTGGCCAGGACCAAGACCGGGTGGGGACTGCCGCCATCTGCATGTCCGGAATGGAGTCCGTCCATGTGGATCAGGAACTCTGCCTTCAGACGCCGGCTCGCCTCATGCTCGTCGTGGGAGCCCCTCTTGGACACCAAGGCGTCGATTTCGTCGATGAAGACCACCGAGGGAGCCCGTCGCTTCGCAACCGCGAAAAGGCTGCAGCAGAACGTGGTCTTGTTTGTAAGTCAATGACAAACAACGGTGCCAGGAGCTTCGGACACGCAGCGGCAGCTCTCACCTTCGCAGGATTTTCTCGCTCTCTCCTCTGTACTTCGAGATCAACGATGCCGTGGAAACGTTGAAGAACGTCGCCGCATCCAAGCTCGCCAGCGCCTTGGCGAGCATGGTCTTGCCGGATCCGGGCGGACCAAAGAGCAGCACGCCGCTCCACGGCTGCCGCACCCCTTTGAAAAGCTCTGGCACGAGCAGCGGCAAGACGATCGCCTCTTGCAGGAAGCGCTTCGCGGTGTCCAGCCCCACGATGCTGTCCATGGGAACGCCGAGCTTTGCGTCGATGACGTCGCGCTCGATGAGCTCAACGAGGGCCTGGTCCTCGTCCACAGCTGCGTCCTCCTCGGCCGCCTGGTTCGCACTTGCCTCTGGCACAAGTGGCCGATCGCGCGCGGCGGTCGCCGCTCTCCGCTCCATCGCGGCGTCGCGAGAAGGGTTGGGCGCCTCCACGTGCCAATGGCGGAAGATGAACTTGTCGCCTTCCGAGATGAAGCCCACGCGGTCCAGCGTCGGCCAGCGGCTCTCCCCCAGTGGAGGCGCGTGCGCCTTGACGCGCGGCTTGCACGGCACGCGCTCCAGCACGGGCGCACCGTCAACCTGGACGGAGACCTCCTGCTCGCGGACGCGGACCACGATGCTCGAGAACATGTTCGGGCGCAGCGACTCGTCCGCCAGCGACGCCTCGGCGAGGCAGGACTGCTCGTGGAAGATGCCCACCTTCCTCGGGGGACTGTTCAGTCGCAGCACAAACGCCGATCCGGACTTTGAAGACCCCAGCAGCAGACCCCGGACGCAGTCCGACTTGAGCTCTCGCAGCAGCTTGACGTCCACGGTGACGTCGTATGACACCATCGGTGCCGCCAGCAGCGCCGCTGCCTTGCCAGTCCGCGGCAGGTACACGGCCACGAGACTCTGACGAGCAGCCGCTTCGCTCTCCACCACCACGTGCAAGCCGCACTTCCACAGCGTCCCGGACGGCGCCTTGGACAGCTGCAGCCAGCCGTCCGCCAGCCGCGTCGGCGCCACACCGCCTCGCCCGAGCAGCAGCATGGACAGCTCGCTCTTCGGCGTGCCCATGGGCAGATGCCGAGGCCGTCGACCTTCTCCCGTGGCAAGATTCGCCCTTCGCAGGGCCGAAGCCGCCGCGATGCGGCGGGACAGGGCGTCGGAGGCGCGCGAGGACGACTCGTCGTCCTCGGAAGCCATGGCCAGCCAGCTCCCAGGCCCTGCGGTGCTGCTGGCGTCGGTCCCCCGACAGCGCCGTCGCGGGCAGAGGCTCCGCCGCTGCACCCAAGGCGAGAAAAGCGTTGAAGAACGCCAGAGCCCTTTTTGATTTTGGGAGCTTCCGGTTTCCGCCGTGACGGAGGGATATCGCCGCCTCCTTAGGGCTCCGCGACGCCACAGCGCTGGCGAGAGGGGCGCATCGCTCATGGCACTCAACCCTCACGCCCCCGAGTTCGTGCCCAGGGGCCTGCGGGCGCAGCCCGCGCCGAAGCTGCCGCAGATGGCGCCGCCTCCGCCGAGCGGCGGAAGGGCCTTCGCCTTGGCGGCCGCGGAGGCCAAGCGGGCGGCCGCGGAGAGGCGCCGCCGCGACCTGCGCTCCGCGGCAGCCTTTGAGAGCCTGGCGAGGAGCAAGAAGCTGCAGCTGCTGGGCGATTCCCCGGCGGAGGCGCCGGCACAAGCGAAGGACGAGCGGGTTGGCCAGGTCGGTCTCGCTGCGAGGCGGCCTCGAGGCGACAGCCTCATGCAGAGGTGGGCACTTATCCTGCGGGAGCGGCGGCGGGAGGGAGCCGAGCGACGCTTCATGGCTGCCGAGGACGGGAGGCAGCGGGAGAGGACGCTGGAGCTGGAAATGGAGCGGGAGCGGGAGCGGGAGCGGGAGGAACAAGAACTCGCTGACAAAGCGGACCTTCGCGACGCGTCGGGCGGCGAAGGCTCCCACCAGTCTGCCCAAGATGACAGCGACAGCGACAGCGATGCTGAGAGCGGCAGTGATGGCGATAACGATGCTGAGAGCGACGGCGTAGACGACAGCGACGACGGGGACAGCAGTGACGACTCAGGCAGCAGTAGGGCGTCGCGTCGCTCGTCAGTTGGTAGCGAAGGCAGTGAAGGAGGGGAGGATTGGATGAGCGAAGTCCGTATGGCGACGGTCCTTAGTGCTGACGTGGTCGCGAGGATTCAGGCCGGCGAGGTACAGGAGATCCTAGCTGCCCTGGACGTGAGCGCGAAAGGTGACCTTCCAAAGATGGCGTGGGATGCGCGAGAACCATCGCAGCGGCGATCCATCTTCCACATCGCGGCGGAGAGCAACAACTCGGCTCTCCTTGCGGCGCTGCTGCAGGACACCAAGCGGACGAGACCTGGGACGGGTGCTGAATACGGCCTGACGGCGTCGCACTCCATTCTGGCTCTGAAGTCCAGACACAAGCGGACGCCGCTGCATTTGGCAGCGGCGGCCGGCGCCATGGATGCAGCTGAAGCACTTCTCGACGCTGGAGCGGATCCCAACGACAGGGATAAGAGCGGGAACACGTGCCTTCATCTTGCAGCCGCAGGGGGCTTTGGCGGTCTCGTTCGAGCTCTGCTTGCGAAGAAGGCCTTGCCCGATGCGCGCAACAAGAAGCTGGAGACGCCCTTACTTTGCCTGGCCGAGTGGCTCGTTTCGGAGCAAGGCTCGGCCGAGCAGGCAGCGTCCGGCATGGAGGCGGCCATAGCTGACCTGGTGCGTGCCGGTGCCGACCCTGCCGCGTGCAGTTTGAGTGGTGTGACTCCTGCCGGACTGATAGCTTCCGGCGGGCGAACCACCATCCTCGGCATCCTCCTCAGTGGAGCTGCGCAGCGCTTGTCCCAGGAGGAACCGGTGCAGCAGCCGTTGCGGCGCGAGCATCCCTCGCGGCGGAAGCGTCCACTTCGCCGTACTGTCAGCCATCGGAATTCGGTGCTGCATAGCACTGCTGCGCGAGGTCACGTCAAGTGTCTTCGTCTGATGGTTGGTGCGGATTGGGAACTCGACTCGAGCATTCCAGAGATCGAAGTTGCGTCTCTGCAGCTCTCGCAAGGCAAGTCTGAGCCAGGCGATGCTGCAGACGAGGCGTATCTGTCCTTGCCACCCGACACCCAGATCTACATTAGCAGCGGGCCGGCGAGTGCGAAACAAGAAGCCACGGGCGAGGAACGCCCGGAACGGCCGGAACGCCCGGCGCTGCGGAGAAAGCTTCCTATCGAAATGCTTGGACTGGAGCTGGGCCCCGCGCCACTGGATTCCCCGGATGGATCACGACGCGCTGACACGCCGCTTGGAGTCGCGATTCGAAGAGGCCAGTGGGCGTGCGGCAGGGTGCTTCTGCAAGCAGGAGCGAATCCGGACAAGGCCAATCGCTTGGGGGAGACACCTCTGTGGTTGGCAATCATGATCAAGTCCCCTGTCAGCTTGAAGCTTGCTATGATTCGCGACCTGATTGCGTACGGCGCCGAAGTTGATGCGCTCGCTCATGTGACTGTCTCTCCTTGGATGACTGAGCGGGCCATTAGCATGCTCCTATGGACCTCTTCTTGGCCTGACGCTGCTCAGGATCTGTCCCAGCAAGGATCCTTTCGGTCGACGCCGCTGTTCGCGGCGGTAGTGTTGAGGCTGTGGCCCGTGGTGGCAGTCTTGCTGAACCACGGCGCGAACCCTGCCGGCGTGCTGCTCAGCCCGAAGCTGCTCTTGCCTCCGGCCCAGCTGGAAAAGTACAATCACTGTAGCGTGGCCCTCGGAAGCGATTGGGTGAAGCGAGCTTCCCTTGCGGTCATGGAGCGAACGGAGAACGAGCTCGAAGCGGTCGGGAGACTCTCGGTGCTCGAAGCGCGAGACGGGTCAACTGTAGACTGTCATTTGGGAGTGATTGAAAGCTATAATGCGAGGCTGGCGCAGTTTGGGAGGACGGGCTCACCGCCCCAAAGAGACCGCATAAGCCAGGTGACGACTTCGCCGGACGAGCCGGCGTTGCGGGCCTTTGTTCGCCATCTCTACACGGACGAGAACATCTTATCCACCTTCGAGACCCCACGGGATCCGAGAAAGGACCGAGAGGAGGTGCGTGCGCTGTTGGAGTGCTTCTCCGGTCCGGAGTATTGGATCCCGTTCCGGCAGTTGGAGGCGGCCCTGTTCTCAACCCAGACAACCGAGACGATGGAGGCCGACATCGAGTGCGCTCGCAGCTGCGGGGCGCACGACTTCCTTCTCGCGTGCGAGACGGCCCTCGTCCGAGACCCCTACGCCTGGTGGCGGTGGCTCGGAAGATCCGAGTCGTTTCACAAGACACGGGCAAGGCTGAAGGAAAAGATCTCGAGGGCGCTGGAGTCGGCGCCTCGCATAGCCCGTCCAGGTAGCTACGGCCTCGAGCATTCCGGGAAAGTGGGGGTCGCGTGGCCAGACGAGATACACAAGGAACTGCGAAGGTCCGAAACCAGGACGTACCGGCTTGGCCGCGCCCAGGACCGCGGCAGCTGGTGGTACTGGTTCTCACTGCAGAGCACAGCCGATCTTTGCGGCATCTTGGAGAAGTACTGCCTGGGCGTTCCGCAAGGCACGCCTTCGAATGAGAAAGGCCCGTCGACCTTGCCCAGCCAAGCACCCGACGAAAGTGCCGAGCTCCTGCGGAAGTATGCGAAGATCCCAACGCGCTACACGCCGACCGGCCTTCGAACGGCTGGGCCAAGCACGAAGGAAGCTTGGCAGCTTCTCGTGCTGCTGTGGAAGGAGGAACACGGCTGCCTCGAGACCGTGGCCAGGACAAAGCGAATGCAGCGCCTCTGTCCGTATCAGCCTGAGGTAAGGATTGCGGTTGAGTGTGTGCGTGTTTCTGTTTGTGTTTGTGTTTGTGTTTGTGGTTGTGTTTGTGTTTGTGTTTTCCTTGGTTTCTCTTCTGTTGTTTCGTCTCTTTTATCTCATCTTGCCGGGATTACTTGATGGATCCTACGCTTCCTCGCTCACTGACACATCCACACACGGTATGTTGGTCGCATATATCCTAGTCTGGAGGCGTTGATTGGCTGAAGCAGGAAATGTGGGAGGTCGCGGATCACGGCATGCATTTCGCCAAGCAGGCCCGGAGATGGAGAAAGGTGCGGGATGCTGCTAAGCAGACTGATTCTGCACGAGGAGATCTTGAATCTCGATTTGCCGAT
The DNA here is from genome assembly GCA_019677205.1 of Pinguiococcus pyrenoidosus. Lineage (NCBI taxonomy): Eukaryota > Pinguiophyceae > Pinguiochrysidales > Pinguiochrysidaceae > Pinguiococcus > Pinguiococcus pyrenoidosus. The sequence continues at coordinate 61,377 of JAAMXY010000859.1, forward strand.
TTGCTGATCTGCTCGTTTGCTCGACCAGATTGATCCTCGCTTCGCGGATGCATGCATCGTCGTTCGAAGCAGCGAGCAAGACCGTGGTGACACAGGTGGGAGACTTCGCATCGCTTGCCACTCGTTTGTCTTGCAAAGGAGTGGAAAGCTGCAAGCGCTTCTCCACCTGCATTCCTTGGCGCATCCGGGTCCGCAGTCGACCTCTGAGGTTGAGCTGTTGGACGTGGACGAGGATTGCCTTGCCGCACTCGTCACGTTCCTGTACACCGGTCAGCTGTTCTTGAGCCTTCTGCAGCGCAGGTACGACCCGGCCACCAAGAACGAGGCCTCGAAACAAGACCTGGCGCGGAGGCTCCTGTCGATGATTCTCATGGCCGACGAGTACCTCATCCCTGAGCTCGCCGAGGTGGCGGCCTTGTGCCTTTGCAAGAGGCTCTGTCCCAGCGTTGCGCTCCATGCGCTCGGAGTGTGCGAGCTCGTTCCGCGGCTGCGCCTCCTGAGGGTCACGACGGCAGTCTTCATTCTTCGAAACCTGACGGCGGTCGCGAGCACAACGGATGCCAGCGAGACCGGCCTGGGTGAAGATGCGCTCCTCGAGCAAGTCCTACATACCCTCGCGAACGAGTAGCAAATCAAGGGCCCGGCGATGCAGACCGGAGCGGCAGCTCCCACATCCGGCAACTCGGAAATCACCTCTCCGCGTTTGCGGAAGTCCCTTCACCGGGCGCTGCTTCGTCGGCGGCGCCCTCTCCTCTCATGGCTCCTTCGCCTTTCTCTTCTTCTTTCTCCTCCGTGACAAGCTGCGGCATCGGAACCCGGAAGGAGTCCGTCTGGAATTGCGCAGGAAGGAGCGGCAATCGCTTTAGTGGAAGCCGCCGTTGAACACGGAGACTGCTTGAGAGGACTGAGAAGACAAAGAGAGAGACACAGAGAGGTACAGAGAGAGAGAGAGAGAGAGAGGATGGAAAGAGGGATGGAAAGAGGGATGGACGGTGGAAAAAAGGCACAGGCAAAGCCCAAGGTAGACGAAGAGGCAAAAGCAAAGCCAAAAGCAGAAGGGAAGCAGTACCTTGGACCCAAGGCCTTCTTCGCAGTTCAGATGCAGCTCGATGCCATTGATGGTCGCGTTGCCCTCATCACCGACGGCGTCTGCCTTCAGTCGGTGCAGAATGTTCCGGCGGTCGGTGGCGTCGGAGAACTGGTTCAGGAGCAGTTGAAAGGAGGACGGATTCAGCAGTCGCCCGTAGAGGAAGATCGCCAGCTCAATCCGCTCGAAGGGCGCCGCTTCTCCGATGACGGCCAGCAGTTCCACCCCTTGCTTGGCCACGAACTTTCGCCCATGCCCAAACTGGCGGACCAGCTCAAGCTGTGCGGTGGCGACTTCGTCGCCGAAGCCGTCACTTGTCTGCGCGCGGCCCTTCTCAGCGCGAAGTCGCAGCAGCTCCGTCGTCAGGACCTTGAAGTCGTCCTTGGACACCGCCGAGGCCTCCATGTCGTCCATGAGCACCTGGACCATATCGGCAAGCACAAGAAGGAAGAAGAGTTGCTGCTGACGGGTGGATCGCGAGAGAGTTTGTCCCAAGGTGCGGTCCTCACCTTGACATGTTGCAGCAGACGATTCTGAATCTCGACACCCTCTTTGGTGTACACGGTGACGGCCAGCGTGTCGCTGCGGTCCCGCCGGAAGTAGGAGCCGAAGATCTTGAACTGGAAGATGCGGGAAGTGCTGCCCCAGCAGACGACGGCTTGGTAGGGGAAGTGCTGCAGCGGTGCCTTGGCTGCTGTCGCGTCCAGGAAGACCAGGGCCTCGTACGCGATGCGGAGCACCAGCTCCGCGCCTTCCTCCAGGCCAAAGCAGGCGTCCTTCAGCACCACCAGGTACTCGGCGCCGATCGAAGGGGCCCTGGACTCCGGGCCAAACTTGGTCGGGAGCTCCTTGCTCAGCTGGACCCCGGCGCCCTTGGCCGTGGCGGACGCCCCCGCGCCCATCTCCGATTCGAGACGACGCCCCGCCCAGGAGCTTTCAGCTGCTCGCCAACAAGACGGGCCTTGCCGGTGGAAGAGAGTGAAAAGCGCTCGGGATCAGGAGCGGCGCCCAGAACCAGAAAGAAGTCCGGATGAAAAAACCGCGGGAAAAAAAGGGGTGCATAGTCCGGAACTTGGATCAAGTCGAGCCATATATACGATGAGATACCTTAAAAGCGGCGCAGACTTTTTTCGAGTCGGACAAGTCCGGGACGGTTTCGTGCAAACCGATTCATGGATTGGGGTCCGGGGAAGCGAAGCTGGTTTGACCGGTTGCCACCTCGGTGCGTGGTTGCAATTGGCCAGGCCTGCGTTGGGCGCCGTCACCATCGGCCAGCAACCTTGTGGCGGCGTACTTCAAGGGTCAGCCGTGGAACGTGTATGGTGTGCGCAAACCGGGCTACGTCACCCATCAGCCGTTGGTGAGCGGGACTGATGGGATGCTAGAGATTCGAACACGTCGGGTCGACCCTTGCCCCAATGAGGTGCGCGCTTCGTCCACAAGGACTGGCGGCCCAGCTATTGCGGAACTTTCCTCAACGGCTTACGTTGGATTGACCTTTTCGAATCAATACAGCCAATCTCGTGTCCTATCCGCGCGACCTTTGACGTAGACACAGCCCAGTCAACGGCAGCAGAATTCGAACAAGTGCCAGCTAGCCACGGCGGCACTCGGCCTGCTAATCTACCGAGTCGTCCAGTGCCATCTGTCCATTCCAGCCGAACGAACTCAACGAAGACCCGCACTGGCATTCGCCTAATTAGGCCTCCCAGTACCGATCCGCCTCGCAATTCCTCTCTTCTCTTGGTGTTGTTCCCATCGGGTTTCTCGCGCACCTTTGGTCTCCCGTTTCCGCGCCCCTCGCATGCGCGCATGACGCGACCGCCATGGAGAAGGGCACGCAGATCTGGCTCCGGGACCCGGACGGGCCCGAGGCGTGGCTCCCCGGCGAGGTGGTGTCCAAGGTGAGGCGCGCGCGGTGGCCCACGGCTGTTGAAGCGCGATTCGTTTAAACGTCCGTCCCGTCTCTCTGCGCGCAGAGCAAGAGCTCGTCCGCGGGCAAAGGCTGGCAGGACGTGCTCGTGCAGCTCGACAACGGAGAGACCAGCACCGTGCCATGCGAGCTGGGCCACTCGGAGGCGGAGGACCTGAAGCTGCGGAATCCCGAGGACAGCGACCTCGTGGAGGATCTGATCGACCTTCCGTTTCTCCACGAGCCGGCGATCCTCCACACGCTGTTCTCGCGCTTCCGCCAGGGCCTCATCTACACCTTCACGGGCCCCATCCTGCTGGCGGTGAACCCGTACCGCAGCCTGCCGGTGTACTCCGATGAGATTCTCCAGGAGTACTACAACGCCGGGCTGCTTCGGAGCCAGGGCATGGCGGACCTGTCCGAGAAAGTCAGCCCGCACGTCTTCGCCGTGGCCGACAGCGCCTACCGCTCCATGATGGACGTCATGTACAAGAAGGTCTCGGGCCTCAAGCGCAACCAAGCTGTCCTCATCTCCGGCGAGTCCGGAGCCGGCAAGACCGAGTCCACGAAGATCGTCATGCGGTACCTCACGGCCGTCGGCCACGCGCAGGGGCGCACGGTCTCCGAGCGGGGCTCCGTCACCGATCGCGTGCTGCAGTCGAACCCGATTCTGGAGGCCTTTGGCAACGCGCAGACGAACCGGAACATCAACTCGTCTCGCTTCGGCAAGTACATCGAGCTTCTTTTCAACGGCCGCGGCAACCTCTGCGGAGCCAGGATCGAGACCTACCTGCTCGAGAAAGTGCGCCTGACATCGCAGCAGGACGGAGAGAGGAACTTTCACATCTTGTACCAGATCGCGGCACGGCGGAACGACGTGGTGCTGGAGCGCTTCGGCATCTCCAGGCGGGACCTGGTCATGAAGCCGCCGGAGAGCTTCCGTTACGTCAGCATCGGGGGCGTCTCCGCGGTGGAGGGCATCAACGATGTGCAGGACTTTGAGAACACGCAGCGCGCCATGGAGGTGCTGGGCTTCTCGCAGGAGCAGCAGGCGAATATCATCCGGATTCTCGCCGGCGTTCTCCACCTCGGCCAGATCTCGTTCAAGGAGGCGGAGACGGATGGCGGCGATGGCTCGGACCTCGGCGACGCCCCGGAGGCGCGCGAGGCGATGGAGGTGGCGTGCCGGCTGCTGGGCGTGCCCGAGAACGTCCTCCTCGAGAGCTTCACGAAGCGGACGATTCACGTCCAGGGGGAGACCTATCGAACGCCGCAATCGCCTTCGCAGGCCCTCGACTCCGTCGCGGCCATCGTGAAAGTGATATACACGAACCTCTTCGACTGGGTCGTTCACCGGGTGAACCAAAGCGTCCGGGTCCAGACGGCCGCGGATGAGCGGGCGTCCATCGGCGTGCTCGACATCTTTGGCTTCGAGAGCTTCGAGTCGAACAGCTTCGAGCAGCTCTGCATCAACTACACCAATGAGACGCTGCAGCAGCACTTCAACAGCTTCATCTTCAAGGTCGAGCAGGACGAGTACAACCGCGAGGGCATCGAGTGGTCCTTCATCGACTTCCCGGACAACCAAGCCTGCCTGGACCTCATCGAGGGCCGCCCGGACGGCATCTTCGCGCAGCTGGACGACGAGATTCGCCGCGGGAAGAGCGGGAATGACAAGAACTTCGTCAGCCAGCTCTACAAGCGATACATCCCCGGGTCGCTCCCGAGCCATGCGCTCTTCTCGGCGACCGACCAGCAACGGCGGAATATGCAGTTCACGGTGAAGCACTACGCGGCGGACGTGACCTACGACTGCCGCGGCTTCTTCGCGAAGAACAAGGACGACCTGCCGCGAGAGGCCATCGACATCTTCACCAGGTCGAACATCAGCACCATGAGCGACGCGCACGTCCTGCATCTGGAGAAGGCACGAGGCGGCGGGTCCGGAGATGCCCACGACGCGAAGAGAAGCAAGCGAGCACCCTCCCTCAGCTTCCAGTTCTGCAACCAGCTGCGGACGCTGATGACCAAGCTCAACAACTGCGCGCCGCATTACATCCGGTGCATCAAGCCGAACGACTGCTACTCCTCGGCTGAGTTCGTCAAGCGACGCATCGTCGACCAGCTGCGATACGGTGGCGTCCTCGAGGCCGTGCGCGTGTCACGGAGCGGCTTCCCCGTGAGGCTCACCCACGCGGACTTCTACGCGCACTACCGACTGCTCATGAGCGCCGAGGAGGCGCAGACCATGCCGCTCCGGGTGTCCTCGGTCGTCGAGGAGGCGCAGGCGCAGTGCCGGCGACTGATTGACTCCGTGTACAAAGAGCTGGAGGCGGAGAAGGCGGCCAGCGAGCGGGCCCGTCGGGAATCCGTCACCAGCACCGGGCGGCGCGGCTCCTTCTCGCTCCGACTGACCGGCTCGCGGCATCGCCGGATGTCAAGCACCCTCCTGGAGATGATGCCGGTGTATCTCTTCGACAGGAGGGAGCTGCAGCTGGGCGAGAGCAAGGTGTTCATGCGCAAGGGGGCGTACGAGATTATCGAGACCGCGCGCACTCGGCACCTCGCAGCCTGGGTGTGCCGCCTGCAGGCTCTCGTGCGTGGCTGGCTGGAGCAGCGGCGCTTCCGCGCGACGAAGAAGATTGCGATCTGGACCCAAAGCTTCTGCCGAAGGATCAAGGCGAAGAAGCTCCTGGAGGAAGCGAAGAAGGAGCCCGCGGCCGTGGTGCTGCAGGCCTTCGTGCGCTGCGCCATGGCGCGGCGCAGGTACTGGCGGATGGGCGTTTCGGTGGTCAAGCTGCAGGCCCTGTGGAGAGGTCACCGCGTCCGCCAGGCTGCCCGGAACAAGGTCAAGTTCGCGCTCGCCGTGGTTGCGCTGCAGGGCCGATTCCGAATTCGTCGTGCACAGCGTCTCCTCCAGACGCTGCGCAAGGAGGCTCGCAAGCGTGGGGTGCGCAAGCCGAAGAAGCGCGAGATCCGCAGGGAGATCGCGGAGATGAAGAAAGCGGCGGCAGCCGCGAAGCGCGCCGAAAAGGCGAAGGCCAAGGCGGAGGCGAGGCAGCGTGCGGTTCCCGTGCCGTCCAGGAAGGCAGCCGTGAAGCAAAAGAAGGAAGCGGAAACGAAGCCGGAGCCCCAGCAGCCGGAGCCGGAGCCGGAGTCGGAGTCGGCTCCCTTGGCAGCGGCGGAGAGGCCACAGCAGGAGAGACCTGGGACTCCAATGAGTGAAGTGTCGCAGGAGCGGTTGCCGAGCAACGCCGCGCACATCTCGAAGGAGCAGCTCAAGCTGCTCACGACGGAGCTGGTGAACTGGCAGAGCAAGTGCAAGGCCTCGGACAAGGAGAGGCTTCGTCTCCGGAAGCAGCTGGCGGATGCCCAGAGGGAGCGCGACGAGGCTCACAGCGCGCTTCTCGTGGAACGGCGTCGGATCTCCAAGCTGGAGGAGAGGCTGCGCAAGGCTGTCAGCGATGGAGGCACCTCGCTGCCGATGCTCAGCGTGAAGGAGTTCACGGAAGTCTTCCCCGAAGTAGAGCGCGGTAGAGAGCGGAGCGCTTCCCCCGGTGCTCGGGGACGCCGGTCCTTCCTCAAACCGGTGGACAACCCATCTCCGATGAGCGTGGCCGAGGAGGTCTTTGTCCAGGAGAGCGTCGACGAGGATAGCATCAGCGAGATCAGCTCGGAAGTGAATCCCGGCTCCACCGAGGAGAACGACCTCGACGAGGTCGAGACGACCAGCGAGAGCTCGCCCGAGCCTCGCCGGAACTCGGTCGCGAACTCGGAGGCGTGGCGCTGGTTCGAGCAGTTCGTGGTGTATCCCGAGAAGCCCATCAGCGTCTGGGTCAAGGCTCGGCCAAAGCAAGGACAGGCCTGCAAGCTGCAGCTGTCCGATGCCGATGGCAAGCCCCGCCTGCTGTGTCTCAAGCAGCGGAGCCTCTTCCGCTCGGTCCTCCGCGAGATCTGCATCGAGGACATCGACCGCATCTGCCCGGGCCACTCGAAGCTGTACGGCCTCGACCGGGAGAAAACCTCGGTGTTCTTGACGCTCACCACAAGGGCGACGGAGGAGTCGAGGGCAGCGGCGATGGTGTTGGGCTTCCCGAACTCGATGGAGACCATGAGTGTTTACGGCGGGCTGAAGAACCTGCGAACGGCAGTCCTGGACTTCAAGAGCGGCCACGGCACCGCGAGCCGCAGGAGGACGGACTCCCTCGGGGGCAGCAGCGTCGACACGCGGCGGCGATCAAGCAGCAACACCGGCTCGGTGACGCGCCCGCTCTCGACGAGCACGCGGAGATCCAGCAGCAACACCGACTCCGTTCGGGATCCGCTGTCGACGAGCACGGACATGGTCTTGTACAACAGGCAAGAGGCGCTCCGAAACGCCGAGGGGGCCATGGCAGCCGAGCGCACGGCGCATGCGTCAGCTCCTCAGGGAGATGGTCTGGCGGTGATTGTAGACTTTGTCAAGCCTACTGCTGCGAACGAGAAGGAAACGACAGCAGCAGAAGCGTCCATGTCGGAGGAGCCGGGAGATGTCATGGCAAATCCGGAGCTGCTTCTGCCTCTGATTGACAGCTTGCCGTCCAGCGAGGCGAACAAGCTGCAGATCACGGCGAGCGCCGTGCAGAAGCTCCTCAGCCAAGAGCGGGAGCACTACCAGAGGCAGATCCGGGATATGCAAACGTATGAGGACCAGTTGGATCTTCAGTCCCGGGAGCTGAAGGCCAAGGTCCAGGGAATGCACGACCAGGAAGTCGCCCTCGCGAACGAGGTAAGAACCCTCAAATGTCAAAAGCGGAAGAACGAGGAGAACCTGCACGAGGAAATCGGCGGCCTCACCAGGCAGCTGCAAGACTTGAGCCGGGAGGTGAGGAAGAAGGACGCGACCATAAGTAGTAATACTCGGGTGAGAATGCGCTTGGGAAAGCGCATCGAGGAACTGGAGGCGGAGAAAGCGGTGCTGGAAGCGAAAGTCGAATGCTTCGCGCGCGATGTCGAGGAGGTGCGAAGGTCTCCGCGAATCCGAGGGTTCTAGAGGGCTCCAGAGGGCGAAGGCTTGAGCGGTCCAAAGCAGTGGTGCCCTGCTCGCCTTCGACGCCTCAGTGAAGGAGGCTCTCCCACTTGCGGCAGTGTTCTACAGCAGGTGCTCTCCGCTGCAATCAGCAGTGCGTGCGATTCGACTCCCGATATGTCTGTCATGATGAGCCAACGAAGCAGAGAGGCCTCTTGCGTAGCCTGCAGGGCGTTGGCTTTGAAACACCTATGGTACAAGAGAAAGAGAAACTATGTTTTTCCGATCAAGTGCCTTCTCCCACCGACGGGGCATCACTGAGCGTATCTAGACTCACAAGGGACGACGGGTCCAAGGTAGCAACCTGTGAAGAGACGACGTGGTGTCAAAGGCCGTGGTCATGCAACACGCAAGACTATGGTCGTACCGTTGGACCGTGGCTGTCTTCGGCACCGGTGTGGGAGCTCCCAGAAGCGGGCTGCAGACCGCCACGACTTTCGTACGGCTTCTCTGGTGCCGTCTCCCGCCCCGCAGCGGCCGCACTGACCTGCTCCGTGAAGTCGGCCATTCCCACGAAGGCGAAGTATTCCCCCCTGGCTACCTCCAGGAAATCCTCCTGCTCTTGCAGGAAGCGTGCAGTCGCGGCGTTGGTGGCAGCCCAATCCTCCGCAGGCTCCTTTTGCTTGCCTGAGTAGTCCGGGAGCTCGACGAGGAAGTCCCTTCTATAATGCCGACGCCGTCCGCGCTTTCTGCGCCGCCGGGCCTGGCCACTGCGCGCCGGCTCCGCGGGGACGAGCTGTCTTCGCAGACCGTCTGCAATGCTCGAGACGGTGTACTCCAGCATCTTGCTCTCTGCGGTCCGCTGATCCTTCGACGCTGCCACATCATAGAGCCGTGAGAAAGTGGGCGGATGCAGCGGGAGGCCGTGCTCTTCGCTTCGCGGCCCAAGGTCTCTCGTTGGTGGGGAGCTTCGTCGCAGCGAGTCCCCGGCAAGGGCCTTCTGCTGGCTCAAATGCCTCTGCCTTTCATCCAGCAGCTGCTGAAGGCGCATCGTCTCAATTTCCACCGCCTTGGTCTCGGCTTCCCGGGCCGTGACCCGCTCCGACGTGGCGGCGACTTCCTCCGCTGCCCGCATGAGCTGCGACTTGGTATCCTCGAGCTTCGACGCCTGCCTCTCCAAGTCGGTCTTCGCCCTTTCCGCTCGTTCCAGCTCGTCAGCCGCCATCTGGACGCGGCGCTCGAACAGCGCTGCCTCCTGCTTTAGCGCAGACGTGGCTTCGGCCAGAAGCTCGCGCTCCTCCTGCAGCTTGCTCCGCTCCTTGTCGAGGACGGCGTCGTGCTTCCTTTTCTCCTCTTTCAGGTCACGGGCCATCTGATTCAGCTCCGCTCGCGTGCGAGCAAGCTCGTCCTTCTCACTTGCAAGGCCGTCACGCGCCTCTCTCCGCTCGCTCCGAAACTGCGCCCACGCCTCTTCCAGCATCTGCCGCTGGTGCGCCAAGTCGCGCCGTTGGGCTTCACCTTCAGCGACAAGGTTGTCCTGAAAGACCGCGAGCCTCTCTCGTTCGCGGATCAGCTGGGCCCGATCATCAGCCGCGCCCGCCCGGATTGCATTGGTGGAGGCCTCCATGGCATTGAGGATTCCCTGAAGCTTTGCGGCCTCGTCATGTGCGTTGCGCTGAAAGACGGCCGTCTTCTCCTCGAGAGCCGTCAGAACTCTCTCCCGCGCTTCCAGCTGTCCGGCGATGACTCCCTCCGACGAGCTGCGGGTGGCTTGGATTTGCGCCTGGAGCAGCTTCAGCTTGGCGGTGCTGGCGCTCACTTCCTCCGCAAGCTGCGTTAGGGTCATTGCGCCGGACTGCTGGTCCCGAAGGGCCGTGATCTCTCTGTCTTGCAATTCGCGCAGGCGACGGAGCTCCTCCTCATGCATGTTCTGCTTCTGGAGCAGATCCTCGTCCTGCTTCCGCCGGAGGTCCAGTATCTCCTTCTTCAGGCTGCTCACCTCGTCCCTGGCCTTGTCTTCACTCGCGTCCCGAACGGAGCGAAGCTCTTGCTCATGAAGCTTTTGCTTCCGAAGCAGCTCCTCTTCGTGCTGCCTCCTCAGGTCGGCCATCTCCCTCTTCAGGGAGGCGATCTCGTCTTTTAGTGGGCCGTCCCGAGGAAGCGGATCCGGAGCGCGCTGCAGCTGCTGGGGGCTCGACTGCGGCGGGCTTCGTTGGAGCCGAAGGCAAGCCCAGCTTGCGGTCGTTAGGTGTCGGAGTGGGGGGAAAGAAGACCCGAGAGATGAAGGCTCAGGGCTTACCTTGCTAAGGAGCTAGGAGCGATGGAGATGTTCGTTGCCACGCTCTCCGCCGTGATCGATCTCGCCGTCACGGGAACGCTGTATCGAGTGCGGCCGATATCGGGCGCAAGCGCCTTGGTTTGGAAGTGGAGGGGTTTGGTGTGGGGCCACACAAAAGAAGGAGATCATCTTCATCAGACAGGATGCACCAAAAGCCCAGGATGCACCAAAAGCCCCATCGGAGACAAGGCTTACCGGTTCGAATCTCTTGGGCGACATGGCCGAGGTAGGCTGCTGAAGATCGGGCCCGTCGAGTGCCCGTCTTGGCAGAGCTATCTCGCTTTCGGATACATCCCTCCTCTCCTCCACCTTCTTGCTCGGCTCTCTCTCAGGAGGAAGCGGAGAATTCTCATTCTTCGCGGCCTCCTGCTTCGCCCCAAAGCTCACGTTCCGTCGAGGAGGCGAGGGCCGAGGCGAGCGCCGAGGCGCCGGGATCTGCCGCCGGCGTCGTCGTAGCTTGGTGGAGGACGCCGCATACCCCCCGAGATCCACATCCACATCCTTGAACAGATCCGCCGCCTCCGGGTCTGCTTCCACCAGGCGAACGCGGCGAGGCGACGTCGCGCGCGGCTTGGGAGACTCGTCGGGAAAGAGAGCCAAAAGAGCGTCGTCGTCATCCGCGTCATTCGGATCCTCTCGCTTTCCGTGCGGCTGCTTCTCCCGCGGAGCTCGAGCCTTGTCCCGCGGATGCGCCACCAGCGCCTCCAGCGCGTCCAGACTCAGCTCCTGCTGCGACGTCGCGCGCGGCTTCGGCGTGAACGAAGTGGCCTTCGGAGACCCCTTCTTCCGCTGCGGCGGCGTCTTCGCCCGGCCGCGCTCCGCGGGCTTGGTGTCCTCCAGGTCCAGCAGGTCGTCGATCTCCGACGCGAAGGCCGCCGCGGCGCGGCGGCGGGGCGCATCCAGGGGCACCAGGCCCAGGTCCATCGGGAGCGCCGATCCAAACTGCGCGGGGAAAAAAACGCGCCAAAAACCGCGACAGAGACGTTTGAATCCTTGTGACAGACGGAAACGACCGTTAAAATGCCGCCGCGCGTCCGCCTCTGAACACAGTCTCTCAGTCGCACTTCGCCCCCCCCCTCCCTCCGCGTCCCATCCAGCTCCGCTAGGGCTTTTGCTGAGGGAGCGTGGCGCTTTTGCTCAAGTTGTGGCGTTGTGTGGCGCGCCGCGAGCAACGCTCCGGAGCGCTCCGGAGCGCAAGGACGGACCAGTATCGATACGGACAGGATATCTCGCGCGCGGACTAGGCCTGTGGGTTTTTCGGCTTAAATTTCGCCGATTTCTGGGCTTTTTTTCCGGATTACGGC
>JAAMXY010000860.1:7409-20914 GCA_019677205.1 Pinguiococcus pyrenoidosus
GCAGCTCGTGGATGCACCTTTCTGCCCACGACCGACGCCATCGCCAGGCCGAAGGAGCCGCCGCCCAGCACGGCCACCCGCGTGGGGAAGGGCGGCGGGATAGCTGCTCTATTGAGGGCATTCCGCCGGAGGCGCGTGGGAGACGCTCTCTCCCGGGCGCTCATGCGCAGCGCCTGCGGGCGTAGGCCATGGGGTCCCAGGGGCAAAGTGAGCAGCAGGCCCAGCAAGGACGCCAGCCGCGGAGCGGACGCCATCTCGCCTTGCAGGTGGGCAGCGTCAGCGACGGAACTGGACGAACGAGCTGTGCTCTTACCGTGTCGCGCCGGTGTCGCGCGGAGCTGAAGTAGTTAGGCGCGCATGCCATGGCTAGGGTCGGCCCCATAGCAGAGATAGGTCCTGTGGAAGAATCCTAATTTGCCGATGTAATATTTTAAAATTTGGTTTCCTTTTCCGCAATTACGGTATTTTAATTTTGTTTTTGTTGAATAATATTTAAAAAATCCTTTGTTTTGGTTTAATTGTTTTAGTTCAAAGTTTTTTTTATTAGATTTTATGCAAATGATCAAATTGATTTAGTTTTAAAGTATCTGGTGCCGTAGCCTCGTCAGAGTTCGAGTTTTCGCGGATTTTCTATGAGCCATAGCTCACGATCCACGGCGAGTTCAGGGCCAAGATTTTACAGGTAAGTCCGTGTCAGCAAGTGCTTTCCATCCTGTCTCAACGATTCAAACTCATTTCTCGATCCTAGAGCGCGAGGAAGTTTTTTTTGATTTTCTCGCGTTCTAGGAGCCCAGCGGGTCCAGGATTGCGTCTATGGGCTTCTTGTGAAAGCCTGTTGGGAAGAAAGCTCAGCTCATGGACAGCCGCGGATAGAAGAGAGATCCTACTGCGGGCCTTTCCCAGGTGAACGGCCACGTCGACCACTGGAGAAGCGGCTTCGACGGGTGCGCACCCGCCAGCTTCAGCTGAAAGATCGCCTGGCATTCCAAGTTCTTGCGGACCTGTTCTTCCGCCTTCTCACATCTTCTCCGCTTCGTAGAGAGCGCGCATTGCGGGCGTCATCCACGGCTTCCATCCTGATGAGCTCCTTTGGCGAGAGGTGCGTTCAGGGTGACTCTGCCCGATTCGGATAAGCTTTGCAAGCGTCCTTTTGAGCTCATCGTAGGGGACTTTCGCAGATCCCCTCTTCTGTTTGACCAACCTCACCGCAGCTTCTGGCCACCGGAGCACCTTTCGGTAGATCATGATTTGATTCCAGACAGCCACATATCTTTCTGGGGCCGACCGAAGCTGCGAGAGGTGCGTCTCCATCTCTGATTCGAGCTCCCATCTTGGCAGAGACTTCTCCAAGCGACTGACGCGTTTTTCTCTTTCTGCAACCCTGACAATGTCTTCCGCCATTCTCCGCAGTTTGGAGGCCTCTTGAAGGCTTCGTCGAGATGCCCAGTCGGCCTTGAACGAGCCCTTGAGCCTTCGCCCGACGAGTAAAAGGCGCTGTTTCGATGCCTGATTAAGCCGGTTCCAGATCCCTTTCCATGGACATCTACTGTCATTCACGTCGGCCTCGTCAACGGCAAATCCATTGGATAGCCAAAGGGTCAGTGCAGCATCCGTTTCGGCAGGTGAATTCGTCAAGCACTCTGCGAAGTAGCTTTGCCTACCAAGTAGACTTTCCACGGCGTCATTTGAAGGAGGTACGTCGTAGAGGGTGTCTCCTGGCTGTAGAAGTCTTCCGACTAAGAGCTCAGGACATTCATGCCTCATTTTGTCAGCGATTGCGCCAGCGAGGACGGCGGCAGTCTCTGATCTCCTAGAGAATCTATCATCTTCCTCGAGGCGCAAGACAGGATCATACAGCTTTTTTCGATACTGCATGTGCTTGTAGACGACGCGCTGCTCAGGCTTGCCAAGCTCTTGAAGGTAAGCTTGAGCCAAGGAGCACACAGGTCCTTGCCCAAGCGCTCCATTTTCAAAGAGGAGTGTTCCATTTTCCCGAATTTTCTCCATGTATGTGAATATCGCTCTAACAAAAGGTTGAGCTCTTCCGAAGGTCATTTCGTACTGCGAACCTTTCAGGACTGCACGAAATGGGAGAAATACACGATCAGCGAGAACGGCCCGGACGTGAACTGCTAGTATCAAATCCATGTCACCAAGCGCGTCCAAAACAGCCTTCTCTGCCTGAGTTCGACTTGCAGGAGCCTTTCTGTGTCCGAGGAAGTCCACGATAGCATGTCGATTAAGAAAGAGGGGAATGCAATTGCTAATCGTTACAAGAAAGCGGCTCCCAATGTGTCGGTCCATGGGAATCCAAGCATCCTGCAGACCCGGCGAGTTCTCAATATGATCCAAAATAGCATTGAACGAGCTCGTGTGATGCTTGTCTGGGCCTTGGAAGAAAATGACGTAGACGGCCGAGAGTAATGAGGAGATCTCCGCTATGGCAGGTGATCCCCGGTCCTTTGCAATAGTCTTCAGGTACGCCTCCTCTGCTGCAACAGCCGCATTGATCCAAAGGTTTGCCTTGTGATTCAGGCAACGTGCTGCTGCGCCGCCTACAGCCCTTGCAACGTTCACTGCAGTGCTGCAATTGTCCGTCGTACAGAAGTCTAGCCTCGACATGAGAGCGTCAAAGCGTCCGTCTGCGTACTCAGACGCGTGCTCAGATGAGACGCCCTCCCACTCACAGGCAGCCTGAAAGACCTTACGGAGCTCACAATGTATCCCAGCAATGATATCATCTGCGCAGCCGGAAGCAGGGGGGAACGCTCCCAAGCAGAGGACTGCCGTAGTTTCGTCCCTGCGCAGTATGTATACTGCGATTCCTTCGAGCTCGACGCCATTGAGTCGCTTTCCGTCTGTGCCTAAGCCAAACCTGGTACACGGGTCATGAAGTGCGCCAGAAAGAACATGACCAACGAGGGCGTATCCCATGGGAAGCAGCATCTCTCTCCATTTACGAATCGTGCGCTCATGAACAACTTTCAATGGCGATGCGATAGGCAAGAGATCCTTCCAGATTCCGCAGAGAGTCGCTGGAACCTCCGAAGCTGGCGTCTTTCGAAGCAGCTGCGCCAGGCAGGCAAGTTGTATCTGCTCTTCTGTTGGACGCAGCGCGTTTCGAATGGCTTGCAGCTCCGCCGTTAGTTCCGCAATTAGCTCTCCCGCAGAAGCCAGCTGCCCTTTCATTGCCGCGAGCTGGTCACTAGCAGAAGTCACACCATCAGATAAACGCCGATTTGCCTTGCGCAAATCGAAAGCGTTTCGGCTTAGCTGCTGAAGCTCTTTCCCCTTGCTTTGCAAGTCCAAAACGTGACTCTCAAGCTGCAATTGTATCTCGTCTTCCGCCTTGAGTCTCTTCTGCCTTTCATCCCTGTGTGATTGCAGCAAACGTTTCCTTGAGTCGACGTGTCTCTCCAGTCGCTTCTCGTAGTTGACTAAAGATGCTGAGAGGCGCTCATTTTCCTCGGTCTGTGCGTGTACTTTTGCATTAGCTTCGCGAAGTTCTCTCTCCACAAGCTTAATTGCACGCTCTCTCCGGGCAAGCTTCCTCCTCCAAGCACGCAGGAGAACGTTTTTGATGTAAATCTTGGAGCTTTCTTGATCCCTTGCCTTGCCTTCTTTTTCAGCTGAGGAGTTCGGCTCCTTGCGTGGTATTCTGCTGCTCTTCTTCGCTCTCCGAGTCCGAGGAAGATCAACAGGAACGTATGGTCTGCGGAGCTTTTGGATGCGCTTCTGATCTCTCTGCAAGAAGACCGAGGCTGCAGTGAAGACAGCAGCTCTCTCCGAGGGACTGAGGAGGCACTCCCCAATCTGCCGCGCTTTGTGACATTGGGGTCCACACAAGCCGCAGAAGGCAGTTGGATCTTCGGCAAGCATCCTTACGCGCAGTGCCACGTTGTCTCTAAGCGGACCTTGTAGGCAGCAACGGGTTTTTGCTCGAAACTTCTCCATATACTGATATCAAGTAGGAAATTGACGCCCCACAGCCCCTAGATTGTCGAGGAAGCTGCATTTTAGTGATTCACATGACAGCGTGCCATGTACTCTTGTGATGGAGATGCCTACCTGCAGCTTCTTTTAGAGAATGGCGGTGTTCTGTGGGAAAAGCTTGGCTTCGCCAACGCAGAATCCGACCCTGCCGATTTAAAGGGTACTGTACTACGTACCTAAACTCGACCTATCAGTGGCCTTCATTTGGCGCAATCTTCGTCGGACCGTAGCCAATTCTCAGGTTTTGGTTTCACCTTTTCCATTGGGTTTTTGACTAGAGGGCCGACCCTATGCCATGGCCACATACAGATTATGACGTGGAAGCGCCGGAGGAAGAATGGACCAATGGAGAGAGGTGCTGCGAGGAGGAGCCAATTGTGAAAGGCCGCGACGGCAAGTACCGTGTGGGACAGCGGAAGAAGGATATCACGCTGTTTGTGAGAAGGAAACGGCAGTCTGAACCGTCATCAAAGTCGGCAGCGCTTGGCAACCCGCCGCTTTTTGGCTGGCGGAGCCGACGCGGCCTCTTCAGCTGCGCTCGCGCGCCTTCGGGCGCAAGCGCAACTGGATCACTGGTCGTCGCTCGGCGCAAGGCAGGATGCATTGCAAGACGCCATTCAGCTAGGCCGCGGCCCTAGCCCTATGAGCGCATACTACACCCATGGATGTTCAAAATCAAATCTGCTCTTCAATCGCCGCCTCTGCCAATCGCATCCATCAAGTCGCTCCTTCCGTAACCGCCGAGGGCCTGCTCGTGAATAGGATGCGTTCGCAGAAGCCCCGAAGCCGCAATTTGCCAAGAAACCGAAACCGAAGTGGAACTCTGTCACGCGCTGCAAGAACAAAAAAAATCGTTTGAACTTGACGCCGAAGCGCCAGTCTCTCCGCCTGTCCAGTGGCCACTTGCATCCTCGGCTTTCGCGAGTATGAACCGAGATGTGCGCAGGCGCAAGCGAGGTGCCGGCCTGGATCTGGACCCGGTGGACTGCGCCATCATCGTGTACTACGACGTGGAACATGTGACGCTGGACGCCACGGGCACGAGCGACAAAGTGCTGCGAGTGGAGGAGAAGAGCGCTCGCGTGGTGCTGTCTACGCTCACGTCCAAGTCCAACGTGCCTCGCTTGGCGGAAGACGTGCTCCGCCGGTACAAGTTCATCGCGCCGCACGAGCAGCCCCGCCTCGAGCAGCTGATCCGCCGGCTTCAACAACGCTTGCTTGAGGCCCGGAACGACGATGACGACGCCGGAGAGCTCTACGGCGGCGAGGAGCTTGGAGAGGCCTACATGGAGAAGCTGCATGACTACTTGGAGCTGCTGTATGAAGGCCAGGAGGACATGACCGAGAAGATCCGAGGCACGGCCATGATGCTCAAGCTGTGCTACAACGTGGAGAACCTGGAGCAGCTCATCAGCAGAGGGCCGGTGATGAGCGCGCTCTCCAGGGTGCTCCGAGACGAGTACAAGAAGTCGATGGACGTGGCATACAACATCGTGAGAATCTTCTTGGCTTTCTCCAACTTTGCACTGGTGCGTACAAGCAAGCGAGAGAGCATCCGAAGAAGCCCTTGGCCTTGAACCATGAACGATCCTTCTGCAGATGCATCCAATCTTATCGGAGACATATCGCGTCGGAGCCCTCATGCTGTCCATCGTGGACTTCGAAGTGCAACGCATCCAAAGACTGCAGAACGAGCGAGAGGAAAGCGAGTGGGCGCAGGAGAAAACCTTCGCAGACAACGGCAGGAACCGATACGAGCTTGAGGTAAGCTTCGTCAGGGCCCGAAACGGTGCTTCGATTCGCAGTATGCAAAGATCAGAGTCTGATGGGTGGCCCGGAAAACCGGCAACCGACAGGCGCAGAAGAAGGCGAGAGAAGCGGCGCGCGCACGAGCATTCGCTGTGAAGCAGGATCGGCTGCTCTTCGCCGCCCTGTACGTGCTCATCAACCTGGCGGAGAACATCAACGTGGAGCGGAAGATGATCAAGAAGAACCTCGTGGACCACCTCGTCTTCCTGCTGGACCGCACCTCCGTCGACCTGCTCGTCATGATTTGCGCGTTTCTGAAGAAACTCAGCATCATCGAGGACAACGTGAATGCGATGGTGGAACTCGGCATCGTCGGGAAGCTTGTCCGGCTTGTGCCCTGCTCGAACAACACCCTGACGCAGATGGCCCTGCGGCTCCTCTTCAACCTCAGTTTCCACGAAGAGGCCAGAGAGCAGCTGATGAGCTCGTCGTTCCTTCCGAAGCTGGTCGGCCTCCTGAAGGCCAAAAGGTCGTCGTCGGGACAGAAGCCGAGCTTTCGAGAGTGTGTCATCCGGCTGATGTACAACCTGAGTGCGGACGATCGCTGCAAGGCCCTGTTCGCCAGCACGGACGCGGTGCAGATCGTCACAAGGTTCCTGCTTCAATTTCCCGCGCCGCAGGTGCCCAAGGAGCTGGGCGCTCTGGCGGTGAACCTCAGCATCAACGCACGGAATGCGGAGACCATGGTGCGCGACCAAGGCCTGCGCAGCCTCATCGATAGAGTGTGCAGCAACAAGGACGTCTTGCTAGCGAAAGTGGCCCGCAACATTGCGCTGTGGACGTACAATCTACAAGCTGACGTCCGCGGGAACCAACACGAAGAGCGGGAGTATCGCCAGCGTCGCCTCTGGGCGCCGCATGTGAGGTGAGGAATCGTATCCCGGAGCGTGGCAGTGCCTTTTTTCCCTGTTTCTCTTCCTCTTTCTCTTCCTCTTTCTCTTCTTCTTGCTCTTCCTCTTGCTCTTGCTCTTCCTCTTGCCGCCCTGATGATGCCCTTCGTTGGCTGCCGCCGCAGACCGCTGCTGAGCCTCTGCACACAAGCGGACGCGTCGGCGGACTTGATCATCGAGGTCATGGGGATTCTGGCCGGGCTCACGGAGAACGACTTGCCGCAGAATGTCACGTGGGGCGACTTGGTGCAAGAGTATCAGTTGACAAGTCTCATCATCAAGCAGCTCATTCCCGGCATGAGCGAACCGGATATGGCGTTGGAAGTCGTGCTCTTCGTGGGAGCTCTTGCGGCGGACGAGGAGGCCGCTCGCCAGCTCGCGCCGTCTCAGTTGATTCGGTGCCTGTACGACCTCATGAAGGACAAAGGCGACGACGCGGAGATCATGCTGCAGCTGCTCCACTGCTTCAAGCGGTTGTGCGTCCATGACGCGACGAGGGAAGAGCTCTTCTTGAACACCCGGGCGGTGGTGGACATCATGGCTTGTCTCAAGAGCGAGAATGCGAAGATACGAGATGCTGCAGACTCGTGCCTACAGGTACGCGGCAGAGCCGAGCATCTCGCAAAAGCTCGCAAGATCTCACGGATCTCACGAATCTCACGAATCTCTGGCCAATGAAGGTGGTGCTCGAGTGCGATCCCGACAGCCCGATGGGTCAGCAGATCCGGAGGAGGCGCTTTGAGAGCTACAACCGCGCGTGGGTAGAAGCGATGCAGCTGGAAGGTACATCGAACGATGGCGCGGCCGCAGAAGACGACGACACTGCTCCGTACGACTCGTCCATGGGCGAGTTCAAAGGCGACTACAACTTCCAGGACACCTACGGGCGCAAGCTGCAAGCTGAGGAGTTGCTGAGATCCGGTGATCTGCTGCATCATGAAGGCTTTCCCTTCGACGTGGATGGAATCAATGCTGCAGAGTACCGTGGCCGAGACCGCGACGAGCTGAAGGGATGGAATTGAGGCTGAAAGGAAGCCTGCCAAACACACACACCCGGCAGCCCCGCAATCTGAACGGAAACGCGCGAAGAGCTTCTCTACGCAGCGAGCAGGCCTCCTGCGTGCACGAACGCCTTCTGCACCACCGACTCCCTCTCGGCAAAGCCCGAGACGTCGCTCCGAGACAGCTCTGCGTGTAGGCGACCAGCGCGGACGTCTGGCTCGTCCGGCCAGGCCCGGACATGGAACAGGGTCGTTAGATGCTCCCAGCTCTTGCTGGTGCGACCGGAGAGCATCCGCAGGTCGATGGAAGGATGCTGCGACTCGAGAGTTTCAAGGAGCGTGTCGCCTGCGTCTCCAGATACCATGATGGTGAAGACGGACACCTTCAAGAGTAGAGGCAAGGGTAGCCGCCATATCAGAGCCATTCCTAGGTTGGGTCGCGCTTCTCAAGCTTACGTTCTTGGCTGTTCCGGGTGCGGCGGCTGGGCGAATCAGGGTGTCGTCATAGTTGATGATGATCACGCCTGCCGCGTTCACGTGCTCCATGTGCATCGTCTTGTCCAAATGGTTGCACTGGCCCCTGCGGACGATCGCCACCTGAGGCGCATCCCAACACGTAAGACGTCGTGGCCGTCATAGACCACAACAGGAAGCAGCGCTCCCTCCGTCCCTCTGCACCTTGCCACTGATCTCCTTGGCATTCGTTGGAGGAACGCACCCGTGCTCCGGCTGCGCCAGAGAGACGTTGTATCGCTTCTCGAAGGGCATGATCCCGTAGGATGCCAGGAGGAACTCCCCAATCGTCGACCTCTGACCGCCTCTTCGCGTGCCGCTTACGACTCCGCCGTCCGACAGCTGCGTTTCCACGAGCGTCTCTTCCTCTTTGGTGGCTGGAAAGCACGTGGCTTCGCTGCCGAGGTGGGTCGTCATCCGCCGCGGGCTACAGTAGATGGGCACCACGTTCACGGCAAGGTGCTCGGGTGGGTCCTCCCCATCCTAGGCAGGCAGACACTGCATAAGAACCCCATGCTTGAGCCCAACATGGTGGAGAGCGGCGGTACCAGCACGATTTCAAGTTGGCGGCCAGTGGCGTTGGTGATGAGCCCCGAGAACATGTTGACATCTAAGCGGGCGGGACAGGGGATGCATCAGCTCTTCAGCGTGAAGACGCGGCTTGCTTTCTCCGTCGGACACCTGTCGCATCGGGTCCTGGCATGTGAAACAATCCGGGCTCGTTGTTGATCAGAATCATGCCTCGAGCCCCGCTGGCTTCGAGCAGCTTGGCCTTGGTTCCGAAGGTGCATTCGCCGCGCTGCGCCAGCACCAGCGCACCGTCCTGCCGGATGCGGTCTGCATTGCGCAGCTCCTGCAGCCAGAAAAGAAACAGAAGTTTTCGTGACGACGTGAATAAGGAATCCAAGAGGCAAGAGCGATTTGAGCGGGTAGAATCATGGCAGCTTACGGAGCACGCCATCGGCGGGTCTGCGAGGACCAAGGGCAGTGTCCCAAACGGAGGTGCGCCGCCGAATTCCGCGCGAAAGTACTGGATGGCGTCTGGCCAGCCCTACCGGTCCAAGGCCACAGTTCCTTTAGGATCCCCGTCGGTGCAGCGAGAGAACAAGCAAAGTGGTGGGTACGAAGCGTACATCGATGTAGAGCCGACCCCAGTGCCGCTGGTCGCGGATTTCTCGTTGCCGCGTGGCGTCGGCGCCCGCTAGGCTTTTCCGGTGGCTGCTTCGATGGATCTCCTTGAAGTCCAACCGAGACAGGACCTGCGTTTGGGCAGTTCCTGGCTTTAGAGAGACGAGGCCAGCAGCTGGACGCAAGCTCAGTGCCGTGCTGACCGGAGGGAGCCTCTTCTTCTCTCCGTTCACGTCGAAGACGTTGGGCTTCCAAGGATCATCTTGGGACGGCAAGAGAGCTTCAGTCGTCGTGGCGTTTGCACCACGCTTCCAGCTCTTGATGCACCTGGATCGTCTGGAACGTAGTCGGGCTTGGATCGATCGCTTTCTAGGAGCGGGATCTCCCTTCCCAGAGCGTCGACTGTGAACTTGGGCTGGATTTAGATAGGCGTGTTTCTCAGTCGCATTGCTGCAGCGAGTGGAACCGAGTTCTCGCTCTGTGGCTACTCCACCTTTGCCTTGGGCTTCTCGGGAATGTCGTAGCGGATCCCATCCTTGACAAAGTACGGTCGGCCGTCCGAGGCGTCGGGCTTGATGAAGGCCATGGCGCTGTTTTAGGGCCTCGATCCAGAAGGGTAATGGCGGCCCCAGTTGTGTCGCACCTGGAGCGAGTCGACGGCGGTCTCCAGGGCGAGCGCCGCTGCACTTAGCCTTGAAGCATGCTCGCGTCAAGCTGATGCCATCATGAAGAAGATATACTCCAAAGAACGCAGGCTTCTCACCACGTGCAAAACCACAGTCTCCAAAAGGCCATGCTGGCAGCCATGCGTATGGCCCCTTCGTGGATCTAAGAGGGTGAGACGCGGCACAAGCGAAGCCCAAGAACCTGTGGCGCGGCACGGAATTCCGGAGATCATCATTTCAAACATCTCCGCGTCTCGGGAGCTCCTGAATCTTGAATCTTTCCTGCTCCGGAGAGCCCAGAGAGCCCAGTGCCAACACTGGGTGACCAGCGGGGCGCTGCTTTTGGATTGCAAAGCAATCCAGAACCAACCGGCACGGAAACCGAAGCAGGGCAGCTGAAGGGATCTACAGCACCACTTGTATAACATACAGAAATGCATGCAATGCATGCAATACATTCCTACACACTCATGAGTCCAGCGTAGGAAGTCCGGCCACCCTTTTGGTTCCGGGATGTTGCCTGTTGTCCCGGACCTTTGAGCTCGTGCGTGGCTGCTCGGCTTGACAAGAATCGGTCCTAGTCTCAGCATACGAGACGGACGTAGAGGCCGGAAATGGCGATGCCGCTGCGGTCTTGATGCCGCTGCGGTCTTGGCAATGACTTCCTCCACACGGTACTCGGATCGCTGGGTCGCCGACCGCACGCTCTTCGAGGTCATCGGAGCGGGGGAGCACAGGTATTTGACGAGGCAGCTTCTCAGGGAAGAAGGAGGACCGATCTTGGCCGCCTGCGGTTGGCACAGATACGATGGCGGAATGCAGAGTGCCCTGAGCATGTCGGTCACGATGCAGCTGTGGACAGATAGAGGTATGCTGCGGACTCCACCGAAGAGACAAGCGTGCGGCCGAGGCTCTTGTGTGTCTCTCTCTCACGCGCTGCTGCTTTCGCAAAAAAGTAGAGCCGGAGGACGAGCGCAGAGAGCGCGGGCTTCCGTGGCCTCCCAAGCTGCAACAGGAGATCTGGAGAGATCGCCTCGTGCTGCGGCGGAAGCTGAGAGAGCGAATGTCGTGGTACTCGGAGGCTTGGAAACAGCACGGTGCTGTGTTTGCGAAATGGTTTGCTAGGCAGGTATTCATTTGCTTGGAATGCTGGTCGTCCTTCCCGCCTTTTCGATGCCGACCTGATGTGGTGTAATCGCCGAACGGTGCTAGGGCGGGGACGGCGTGAAGAAATTCTTCCAGCTGCCTGTTTCCGAGGTGACCTCCATCCTCCGCGAGGAGTACGGAGTGAGTGAGGCGTACTGCGCTCTTGCAAGTCCGGCGATGGAACAGGTCTGCCGCACAAGATTGGCTGACGAGGCCTTCGGGTCGTGCCAGCAACTGACGCCCTGCGCATGAGGAAGATCCGCAACTTTGGGAAGACGGGCTACCCACCGGATGGCGCGACCGCCGACGAGATCGCCTTTGAGGCGGCGTTGGAGGACAGCAAGGGCCTTTTCACGGTGTCCCCGGCATACCTCGAGGGGGGGAAGACAGGTGAGCGCCACCTTTCCGTTGGGCCAGAGTTCGCTGGAGGACCTCGTAGAAACACGTGCATTCGAGAGGCCTGAAGAAGAAATGGCTGCACCTTAGGGACCGCTGCGGACGGAGAGGAGTCTGGCGTCTGTGCCCTGATTCCGTCTTTGTGGGGACCCGAGTCGCTGCCAAGCTCGGTGCAGCAGCACCCCGAGAAGGCTGGTGATGGTGAGGAGGCGGCGAGGGCGACACCGTCCTTTCGACAGGATCGACGGCTGCTGCGGCGCACTATCATGCAGTACTTCGTTGAGAACATTCTCCAGAAGTTCTTGAGATCGCAAGGCCACGGAGAAAGCTAGTGGGAAAGTCGAATCTTTTGATCGCTTTCCTTCCTCGTCCATGCCAAATCGTGCCGCAGCCCGTCCGCGACACTGGCACTACCTTTCTCCTACGGCTCCCTCCTACGGCTCCCTCGGCTATCCTACAACCTTGCCCATCGCGACATTCCGTCGAAAGGACAGCTTCCACACGACCCGCGCCACCCAAAACACGACGAGAAACAAAACAAACAGCTACTCCCTCTTCCGTCCCGAAGCTCACTGAAGCTCCGTGATGGACACGAATTCCGGTCCCTTGCGCGCGAAGCGGCCGCCCTTGCGGTGCCGGCTCATTGCGACGTCCCGTCGGCGCTTCTTCTCGAGCTTTCGCTCTTGAATCTTGCGCATCATCTCCGGGTCGTACAATCGCGCCTTCTGGCGCCGTCGCTTCTCCTTCCAGCGCGCCACCTTCGCCCGCCGGCGCTCCTCCTTGATGGTGAGCGCCGGGCGGACAGCCCGAGGCGCCGGCGGCGGCGCCTGCAGCTCAGAGATCAGGTCCATGACATCTTCCCGTGACAGAGCACAGGCGTCCTGGTCCTCATTGTTTTGCAAGTCCAACGGGTCCAACAGTGCTGCTTGCAGGGGCACGTCAGCAACGTCAAGCGGTAGTATCGGGTCGGCGGGGGTCGGGTCGGGGTCGAAGTCGAGGTTGAGGTCGAGGTCGAGGTCGCCTGCAGAGCAGGCAGCGGTACAGTTCAGGGATCCCGGCGAGCGCTTCTCGGCGAAGCACTTGAGGAAGCCCTTGGGGACGTCGGGGACGAAGCCATCCAAGAAATCGAGGACAGCTACATCATCCAACTCGACGTCCCAGTCGGGATATGTATTTGCAGCGTCATCCTGCCGGCCGTTATGTTGTCGGTCGCACGCGCTCGCGTAGCGAACATCTTCCGGAGATCGGAAGGGGGGTGAGGGCGACGGAGCTTCGAAGGAAATCTTCAGAAACAGGACGAGGAGAGCAGAAGCGTTACTCGTCGTCATCCGGCGGACGGCGGAGATATCCCGATCTTAGCACGTGGAGCGTACCTAGAAACGGAGAACCGCTCCTCTCACAGCCCTGCCGCTCGTCTTCGTCCCGACCGGCGAGACAAAGAAGCCAAACGGCAAAGCCGCACGAGGGACGATGCGCCCTGTGCGGAGATGCAGGACTTTCTGCGCCGACCTGCTGGCGCTGATGGCTGTGTGTGGACGCGGACCTTGAAAAGATACGCGATCACATCCAGTGTCGACTCGCTGCCGCTGTTGGAGCAATTTCTGCGGCGGTGGAGCATCGCAAGCGCACGTCGGTGGGGGACCAGCAGGTTTCAAGGGGCGCTGGCGCAGCACACAGGAACAGTCTCGCCCGCCGCCAACCTATGGAATGCGTGCTTAGCTGGAGTCTCCAATCAGCGAAGATCCGTGTTATTGGCCCGTGGTTTATCATCATATAATCTCAGGAACTTTTCAAAGTTGTGACATTTATAGTGACTTATATTGATATTTATCATTAAAATTTTGAGCTTGAAGGTATTTGAACCAATCCTGAATCCCGTGTCGCTCCTTTTCATCTTTTCATCTTTTCATCGTTTCATCGTTTCTTCTTTTCAGCCTTTTCTTCTTTTCATCTTTTCATCTTTT
>JAAMXY010000873.1:2035-31717 GCA_019677205.1 Pinguiococcus pyrenoidosus
GCTAGTGGCTTTGGTGCTGCGCCTGCTGCTGGTGGCTTTGGCGCTGCTCCTGCTGCTGGCGGCTTTGGCGCTGCCCCTGCTGCTGGCGGCTTCGGCGCTGCGCCTGCTGCTGGCGGCCTTGGTGCTGCTCCGGCTGGTGGCGGCTTTGGTGCTGCACCCGCGGCTGGTGGCTTTGGTGCCGCTCCGGCTGCTGGCGGCTTTGGAGCAGCTCCCGCGGCTGGTGGCTTTGGCGCTGCTCCGGCTGCAGGTGGTTTTGGCGCTGCTCCGGCTGCAGGAGGCTTTGGAGCAGCACCCGCGGCTGGTGGCTTTGGGGCTGCTCCGGCTGCAGGAGGTAAGGAATCCGAGGATGTCCGGCCAGAGTGGCGTTCGCCTTAGATAGCTAGGGCCTTAGCGAATGCACTTGTGTAGCAGCAGCTAGTAGCTTCGGAGGCCTCGCGGCCACGCCGGCATTCGGCGCTCCAGTGGGAGGGATGGGAGGAGGTGGAGGAGTAGGAGGTAAATCTGGGAGGCCGGGGAGGCCAGAGAGGCCTTAGGGACATCAGATCATCGCTCAGCACCTTGTGCCAGAGCATGTTGGCTCCTTCAGACGAGCCAAGAGCATCCAGCAGCACTCCCGAGTACACTGGACCGGTAGCTGATGCTTCTGCTTCTTGTTCCATCCACAGGGAACGGCGGCTTCGGCGGTGGTGGTTTCTCCCCGGCGCCGCCATCGAATCCTGGACCATCGACTTCGACCCCCCGCCCGAACGGCTTCGGCGCTCCCGCCGCAGGCGGCTTTGGAGCCCCTGCGGCGGGTGGCTTCGGCGCGCCAGCAGCAGGTGGGGGCTTCGGTGCCCCTGCAGGTGGACCACCAAGCTTCGGCGCTCCAGCGGGAGGAGCCCCGAGCTTTGGTACTCCAGCGGGAGGAGCCCCGAGCTTTGGCGCTCCCGCCGGCGGGGCCCCCAGCTTCGGTGCGCCACCTGCGGGGGGTGGCGGGGGACTCCCGCCAATGTTCTAGCGACAATCCTTCGGTCTGTCCGCCCCGCATTCCCGCGGCAGACCTGAGCGTCAGATTTAGTTTGTCGGGTGTTCTTCGTTTAGCGTCGTACGTATTTGCGTGCGAGCAACACTGCTCGTCTTCATCATCAATGTTTCTGTCCATGCATGTTAAGCAATCCATGTAGGCCTGGTTGTATCTCGGATTCATCAGAAGCCTTGAGAAGCAGGCGAGATGTCATCTTTGACTGCCCGCAGCTGCCATCGCGACTGCTTTTGGGCTCTTTGCGAAGGCTGCTTCTTTTCAGCCCTTTGCGAGTGCCTTCGCCGAGAGCTTGGACGTCCTGGGGGCCTCAGGTGTCGGCGATGCGGCCGGGGAGGCTACCGAACGACTTTGGTGGCAGAAGCGGAACGGACGTCCCGTTCAATGCACCTAGGAGACACTCGATATCCAAATGCTTCTTTGATCCCTTCGATCGCAGCTACAAGCTGACATCCTCGCCTTTCTCCTGTATCGAAGTCATTGCCTTTTCGCTTTCTTCCCCTCGGGCTTGGCGTCTTCGAGCGTAAGGTTTACTCTGAGCACAAACATGACCACGATGTAGATCAGCAGATAGGCACCGACGAGAATTCCTACATCTATGAGCATTGCCATCGGTCGGACTCGGTACGTCACCGTGAAGGGGACGTTATGCTCCTTCACCACGTTGTCCTTCTCGAAGATGATGACGGGGCGCCCGCCCATGAACTTGGAGTCGACGTACGTGAACCGGCGATCGTTGGTCATTCGCACGTCGAAGGGCACGTCAACCTCGATGTCGTACGCGCCCTCGGGCAGCACGACTTTGACCTCGAGGTGGTCACAGCTGACCGCCTCGTAGGGGACGCCAAAGTTCATCTCCAAGGAGTAGCGCTCGCCGTTGATGAGCGAAAGGCCCGCACTGCTTGGAATGTTGTAGCCGTGGTAGAAGTTGATCTATTGCCACACCACGTCAGCTTCTCATGACTCCGCAGGTGGACTCCGCAGGCGCTCCGTAGGGAAACGTGAGGGACCAGCGAGGGAGCTCACCTTCCATCCGCCGAGCATTGGGTAGCGTGGCTCGACCTCCATGAGCACGCCACCTTTCTCGTGCTTGACCATCGACGTGCTCACGTTTCCGATGCGGTCGCGGTAGTAGATGCCCCAGGCGTCACCCGGCAGCCGAGCAGTCAGGGAGCGGAAGGCGGGCGTGGACCGCCCCGCATTCATGGCCTTGGAAAAGTCCCTCGCGTAGTCCAAGCGGCTGAATCCACCTGGACGGCAAGTGGGGCGGCTTCAGACTTGAGACTTGTTTCGAGATCGACTGGCCATCGGCGTCACCGCTCTTGTGCACTTCATTAGTACCTGCAATCTTTGCGCCGGTGTGCTCCAGATCAAAATGCTCCTCTACAGCAATATTGCCCCAATGCGACACCTGTAGGGCGCAGAGTCGCGAGAAAGGGAGGTGCGTGAGCGACCATGCGGACCGGCAGAATCCCCCTTCTGCGCGAGCCACTCCGCGAACTTGACCCTACCTCGATCTCACGGAGGACATCGGTGAAGGTCGCGAAGGGAGCGTTGTTGAGGAAGTGCACCCGCATCGGAGAGCTGGCCATCGCTGCGACGTCTCCATAAGGTCCAAAGACGATGGCGCCGCCCTTGTTCTTCAGGGTGGAGGGCTCCAGCTGCGTGTAATCCACGATCTCCGACTTCCCAGCGCCGTCCAGCTTGACCGTCAGCGTTTGGGAGGTGGTGGGGTACGGCGAAAGGAAGTAGTGGGAGTCTTCCAGCACCACGAACTGCTCAAGGAGCCAGCCGAAACATGCAACCGATCAGCATTTCTTCCAACAAAAAGATCTTCCACCGCTTCAGAGCTCTCCAAATCTTCCATGGTCGGCCCCCAGACCCGGGGGGCCTCTCACCTGATCATCGCCTTGTCGAATCGACGCCGGGAGAGGCGTCAGCATCCGCGTGAACACCGTGCGAATCCGGAGGACGACAGATCCTTCGGGCGAATGGATGGTGAACGTCTTGCCCGTGGCGTCGGATCGCTTCAGCGTCACGCTCAACTCCGCGCCCTTCAACTGCTTCGCGAAGATGAAGGCCAGGTGCTCGCTGGCCGGCGCCGGCACCACGTAGTCGTAGCCGGAGCTGCCCACCTCGTCCACCGTCACATCCACGCGCTGCTTGACCACGGCGCTGGTGGCGTCCAGGATGCGCATCACATCTCTGTTCACCGGGGCGCTAAGGGCGCTGTACGACACCAGGCCGAAGCTGAGCACGACTCGCAGAATCATCGTACAGCGGCGCGCGAGAGCGGGCGACGCCAACGCCGGTGGAGCGCAGCGCTCTCCCGTATTGGGCCATAGCATGGCCGAGCAAGACCAAAAATCCTTGGATACTGTCCTCTGACTGTGACTACTGTACTGTGCAGAAAGGATCTGGCGCAGTGCTTCCTGATGATCAGCTGATCGCATGTTGTGCGGATCCATCTGCTGGGTTCTAGATCAGAGATACAGTGGACAGCTTGACATGCATCTGCCAGACAAAGCAGTTCTATGAAGAGCGCGTGTGTCGTGGGACCAGTTTGCACCAGAAGAAGTTCAAAGCGCACGCCACAGGAGAGAGCCGACAAGCGAGACGAGTCCGAAGTTCCAACGTGGTGTTCGTATTCGCATTGGTGTTTTCGTACTTGGTATTTGGTATTTGGTGTCTGGTATCTGGTATTTGGTATTTGTGTTTCTAGTCGTAGGTTCTCTCACGCCTATCACAGCAGATGTCAAGCGGGTCCGCTGACGGCCTCATCTTCCCTCTGCTGAGCCACTTCGCGCTACACGAGGCGCATCAGCTGTGGGGATTGGGCAGGTTCTGCTCGCTAGTTTTCGCCTCGAGAGTAAGATTCCCCGGCGGCTGCTGCGCCGATGCCCGCGACGCCGCTCTTCCTTCCACGGGCCGCGATCGGGACTTCCCTTCGGCCTCCTCGTCGGTGTGCGTTCTTCGGGTGGCTTTCTCCTTCTTGGGCCCTCCGTAGCGCTTGAGCGCCTGCGCGTAGCCGTGGAGGCGGTTCTTGAGCTTGGTCTGGAAGGCGTCCGGCCCCTTGTTGACCAGCTGCTGGATCTTGCGCATGGCGTCGAGGATGGGCGTGTCCAGCATGAGGGCCTTGCGCACGCACTCCACCGCGCGCGTGCTGTCCAGGTTGGCCGTGGCGCAGAGCGAGTCTGCGGCGCTCATGAGCAGGTTGACGTCGTCCACGTTCCTGCGCAGCACCTCGAACGCTTTGCAGCACGTCTGCACAAAGAGCCCCCAAGCGTTGTGGAGCACGAAAGCGTCTCGGAGCGAAGGCGTGATGGCAAACTCGGCCGTGTCGATGGTGGCGCCGTCCCCGAGCAGCATGCCGAAGTCGATGTGCAGCAGGCGCCCGATGCTGGGGTCGATGAGGATGTTGTCGGAGTGGCGGTCGCGGATGCGCAGCACCCAGGCCGCGATGTACGAGCCGGCTGCGCTGGCCACGAGGCGAGGCACGACGCCAGCGGTGACGTCTTCCGGCTCCAGATCGGTCAGTGCCTTGCAGCCCTCGACGACCTGGATGGCGCCGAAGGGTTTTTCGATGCCGTTGACCGGCGTGGTGCCCAGCGGCAGGCAGCCGTAGGCCTCCGCGTGCACGGGCTCGGAGGCCACGCGCAGCTTGTTGCGCGCCCAAATCCAGTTGATGAGGCGGAAGAACTGCAGGCACGCGGCGTCGCGTCTCAAGTCGTCGCCGGCCTTGAGGATGATGTGCGACACGATGAAGTCGGGCTGCTCCGCGCTGCTGCGCTCTCCCTTCTTGCCCAGCAGGCGGGTTAAGCCGCCCCACGCGGGCAGCCCCATGACAGCCGACGAGCTGCGGCCGTGGTCGGCGGCGTTGGCGGACTGCTGCTGATGCTGGTGCTGGTGCTGATGCTGATGCTGGTGCTGATGCTGATGCTGGTGCTGATGCTGATGCTGGTGCTGATGCTGCTGCTGCTCGCGGATGGCTAGGATCTCGCTCACGTCGAACTGGTACGAGCGGATGTTGTCGTTGGAGCCCCGGGGCGTGCCCACGCGCCCGGTGCGCATCTTGAGGATGCGGCTCTTGGTCTCTTCGTCGGCCTGGTGGCAGTTGAGCGCCACGAGATACGGCTTGGCGTTGGAGTCGAACACGTGCGACACCTCCATGGACTCGATGAGCAGATGCGGCAGAAACGGGTGGCGCACGTCCTTGAGCGCGTCATGGTGATCGGAGAACTCTCCCACAGTCACTGCGGGCAGCTCGCCCACTTCCACCAAGAAGCCCGGGCTTCGCTCTTCTCGCATGAGGAACTGCGAGATCCTTAGGAACTCGTCGGCCGCCGGCGACATGAGTCGCGTGGCGGAGCCGTCGCCCAGCCATGTGGCGCTCGGGTCGCCGCCTTTGTCACTCATCATGCCCAGCAGCATGCGCACGCTGGTGCCGTCCTTCGTGAGCTCCTCGGTGCCACGCAGCAGCTCGTACAGCCACGGCGGGCCGAATCCCGCTACGAACAGCAGGTCCATGTTCATGCCGATGCAGGGGTCTTCATCGCAGCGCGCACGCAGCGCCAGGCACATCTGTCTAGCGATGGCCCGTAGCCACGCCGGCGTCTGGCGCAGCCAGCACAGCGTCATGGGCAGGTTCTCCAGCAGCAGCTCCGGCGAGCAATGCAGCAACACCGACGCGTCCGGCACGATCTTCCCCGAGAACGTGGGCCACAAGTTGGCGTCGGCCTTGCGCCGCAGCGCGGCTGCCATCTCAGCACGCTTCTGCGGGTTGTTCACCTGCGCGAGCTGCGGCCCCGTGGCCGCAGTTGGCGACGGTGGAGCTCCGGCAGCAGCAGCGTCGGCAGATGACGACGTCGTAGACGAAGGCGCCGGCTTGGGAAGCCCCACGTCGTCCAACGGCGGCCGCGGGTTGGGCGTGGGGACAGTGGCGCCGAAGAGGAACGACAAGAGGCCGACACCGCCGGCGCCATTGGCGCTGCCGCTGGGCTGGCGTCGCTTCTCGTGGCGCCGCGGAGGGTTGGGCTTGGTCTCGTCGCTGCCGCGGTACACGGCCTCTTCTTCGATCTGGCGCAACACGCGCTGCTCCATCACCAACTCGGGCTTGCGCTGGACGGTGCCTCTGCGCAGGCGCACCTCGTGGCCGTCCTGACCGCCATGGCGCTCTGGCGGGTGGTCCCTTTCCTGGAACGACGCCATCTGCTCGGTGACCTTGAGCGACGCCAGCATCTTCGTGTTGGTGCCGGGAGTCTTCTCCTCGTCTTCGCTGCTTTGCACATCTTGCTCGTCCTTATGCAGCGCCAGAATACCCTCTCGCTTCCGTCGGTACGCGCCCGAGCGCCCGGTGTCCTCCACGTCCTGCTCCACGTCGAAGGCGCTCTTGGCGTCCAGCTGCGACGCCTTCCCCTGCAGGCGCCCAGCCAGCTCCTTGATGTTGCGCTTGAGCTCCTCCACCTCCGGCTCCAGAATGCGGTCCTCCACGGCCTCGTAGTAGCCCAGCTTGGACATGACGGCGTTCTGCAGCTCCATGAAGTTTTCCTCCGCTTCTCTCAGCTTCTCTTGGTTGCGCTCCAGCTTCTGCTGCAGCGCCACACTACCCGGATGCGCCTTGACTTGGCTGCTGAGCTTGTAGATCTTGCGCGTGTACGCGTGGTAGTCCAGCCGCCGCACGTGGCGTCTCTTCTCCATGGCCTCCAGGTGGTCGAAGTCGCGGATCTTCTCGTCCAGCGACAGGATGAGCGGCGCGATGGCGTCTTGCGAGTCCTCTCGCAAGTGCAAGCGCTCCAGCTCCGCCAAGCACGCCAGCAAGGCATCCTTGTCCGGCGTGTTGACCTGCAGCAAGTCGATCTCCGCGTGCAGCTGCGCCAGCGCCTGCGTGAAAGGCACCAGCGCCAGATGGAAGCCATGCAAGATGCCGCGGAACTGCCCCATTCGCGCGCGCAGCCGCCGCGCTTTCTCGCCCAAGTTCTCGTACATCTCGTCCGCCTCCTTCTCCTCCGCCGGATCGCTCTTCACCGAATCCACGATCATCTGGCCCAGCCGGCGGCGCTGGCGCGCCAGGGCGGCGCCCAGCAGGTGGCGGTGCCACGGCTGCGACGGCTTCTTGGCGCCTTGCTCGGCCTCCCCTGGCGCGTCATCTTTGGAGAGGACTTCTCCGGCGCCTGCGGACGCGTCCGCTTCCAGCACGGCGGAGCGCGGCGGCGCTGCCGGCAGAACTGCCGGCGGCGGCGTTTCCTCCTGCATGTGGGAGCGCGCGCAATGCGCTGGCTCGCCGCGCCACGACACGCGGAGGCGCCGAGGCACTCAGCTCTGGATTCCGCGGACCACAGCGACGGACCACAGCGCCGAAGCGTCGACGGCGTCGACCCCAGAAGCGCTCATCTCTCGGCGCGCCTGGGACAAAGCGCAGATTACGTTCCGCTGCGCAGTTTTCGCGATTGTGGGCGCTGTAGCACAGCGGGGGCGAAACACGCGACGGTTACGTTTCACCGTTGAGTTCCGAGCTCGAAGGCTTTTGGGCCCTTCCGCTTCGGGATCTCCGATTTCGGCCGCGGCTTCGGCTTCGTTGCGAAGCGTACAGGCGGGCGCGTGGGAAGGATGGTCTTAAAACACGAACCGAGCCGAGCTTACAGTGGGCGCTTTGCAGGGGACTGTTGCTGCAACAGTAGAGCGACGCAGACAGAGAGACGAAGGGCCACAGAACGTAAAACGCTGCGCAGCCAAAGGACAGAGGAAGATGTCAAATTCTGGCCCCGCATTTGGCGCTAGAAGGCTGTTGCCGAGCAAGCCAGATGGCGCAGTGGCGCGAGAGAAGCGCTCTGCGCCCGCTTCTCCAGCCAGCCTATCCAAACGGCCTCGGGGCGACAAATCCGCAGAAATTCGTGCGTTTTCCCCTCCTCTTCCTTTGTTCTCCCCTCCTCGAACGCACCTTTACATCTGTGTCTCTTCTCCGCTTCAGCGACTTTGGCGCGTGCGAGAGATGCGGGAGAGCAGGCACCCCTGAGCCCTGGGAAGGCCGCAGAAGAGCGGATCAGCGAGAGCGAGCTGAGGAAGGCCGTCGCCAGGCCGAGGAGGCGACGTCTCACCAGGACGGTGGCGAGATATCAGCGCATCGAGCAGGTCGGAGAGGGCACCTACGGTGTGGTGTACCGATCTAGAGACGTGGTCGACGGCAAGATCTACGCGCTGAAGAAGATACGGGTGCACGGCAACGCCAATGGCCTGCCGGTCACGGCCCTCCGAGAGATCCAGATCCTCTGCCACATCCACCACCCGAACATGGTGCACATGAAGGAGATCGTGACCGGCAAGTTCGGGGAAGACGCGTCGCAGACGATTGTGGAAAGCAAGGTCAAAGGCAGCAAGAAGCGGAGCGACAGTCAGAAGGCTGATGCCGCCAGCGTGAGCGACCGGGAGCGGTCTCTGCTGCAGCGGATCGGCACGCTGTATCTGGTGATGGAGTACGTCGAGCACGATCTGGCTGGCCTGCTGGATGCGGAGTACAAGTTCTCGCCCGTGCAGATCAAGGCCATCATGAAGCAGCTGCTCGACGTGCTGGCCTTTCTGCATCAGAAGAACATCGTCCACCGCGACATCAAGTGTAGCAACTTGCTGATTGGGAGGGACTGGTGCCTCAAGCTGGCGGATTTCGGACTGGCACGATCCCTGAACGTCGCCGAGGGCAAGCAGCTGACCAACAAGGTACCTGCGGAGACGCGTGGCGCTCGATCCTCGGCTCCAGTCTGTGCGCTTTTGCCCCGTTTCTCCCGCTCTAATTTGCCCGCTTCTCCCGCTCTAAGTGCGTTATTCCCCCACGTCCATAGGTTATCACGATGTGGTATCGACCGCCAGAGCTTCTGCTGGGCTCCTGCAACTACACAAGCAGCGTCGACATGTGGTCCGTTGGCTGCATCTTCGCGGAGCTGCTGCTCGGCAGGTGCACACCCACTTGCTCCTTGAACGAAAAGCGGCATGCAAAGCCTGAGTGTGCTGGTCTGGTGGTTGTCTCTTATCTACAGAGTGCTGTTCGCGGGCAAAGACGAGGCCGATCAGGCGCACCTGATATTCAAGGTCCTTGGCACACCTTCCGACTACCTCTGGCCGAAGCATCGGGAGCTTCCGCTGGCGTCAACGCTTGTCCCGAGCAAGGCCTCCCAGCCCATCTTGAGGTATGATCCATGCAAAAGCGTGGGTTGACTTTGTCGGCCTGTGATAACTCGGCTCGGCAGGCAAAAATATGCGGCGAAGATGGAACAGCACGAGGGAGCGATTGACCTCGTCGAGCGGCTGCTCAACCTAGATCCCGAAGCGAGAACGACGGCAGGTATCAGAAACCCCGGTTCACGCTATGCTAGGCAGAGGCAGCGCGGGAATGGGGCTGCCATTCTAACGAGGCATCCGTACAGACATGGCTAGGAATCAGTCGTACTTCATGATGCAGCCGCTGCAGCCGGAGAATCCCCAGGAGCTTGGCGAGCTTCCCCGGCAAGGTAGAAGCCTCAGCGATCCTCCCCTTTCCATCCATTGAAAGAAGAAGAGCAGATGCAGCAGATCCAGCAACCATTCTAACTCTTACACTTGCAGGACTGCACGAGTACCAGACGAAGAAGACGAGGAGGGCGGCAAGGCAAGCGGCCAAGGCGGAGCGATCGGAGAAAGGAGGCAAGATACGGAGTGATGGCAAGTAGGACGAAGCGTGTTTCCCAGCGCATGTCCGGGGCAAGCGGGGCAACTCTGATGTGCTGCCGTGAAGAGGCGGAGACGACAAAGGCATTCTGCGATTTGCTTCGCCAAGCTGAGTATGTGTAAATGTGTTACGACGTCGACGACCACTTGATGTCCGCTTTGGGATGGCCACGCTCCAAGTCTGCAGTGCCTAGGCCCAGCTGCCGTCTCAGATGCTGCCCTTTTCGGAGACAGACAACGCGAATGAAGACTGGAAGGCTCTGGTGGTATGCTCTGTCAGGCGCATACCTATCGTGTTCATGACCACCGCCATGGGAGCGACCGTCGCGATGCTATACAAGACGACGAGCACCTTGCCAAGTTTCCTGCGGAGCAGAGCACGAAGTTCTACATTAGGCGAAAGGCAGCTCCTGGCGAAGTGTGAACTTTGATGAATCGCATACGTTTCCACGCTGATGTCTCCGTAGCCGACGGTCGTGCAAGTGACGTAGCTGAACCAGGCCGCATCGTGCAGCGTCCAACCCTCCGCTAGAGAAAAGATGAGAGTCCCTGTAGCAAAGAGAAATGCAGTCAATCTTGGTCAGGCAAAAATGTCCCGTTCCCTTGTGGATGAGAAGAGTGGAGTGGTGGTGCTTGCCGCGTCGTACCAGACAAGAGGCATCCGACCAGCATGCTGCTCGCGATCACAAGCGGGGTGGTATCGACATACGAGCCCACGATCGTGCGCAACTTGGCGGCCTCCGCCGTAACAAGACCTGTACCCCATCATCATTAGCATCATCATCGTTGGCATCATCATCAGCAGCAGCAGCATCGTTAGTAGCAGCAGCAGTAGCAGTAGCAGCAGCAGCAGCAGCAGCAGCAGCAGCACCGTTAGCAGCAGCAGCATGACCAGCAGCACCAGCAGCACGACCGTTACTTCATCATACTCTATCAGTCCCCTTCGAAGCGGAAGGACCGTTCAGCCGCTGCATGTCGTGAGCTTACCAAAGAAGCCCAGACCCACGAGCGAGTAGAAGAACATGATTAACCTTGTCACCTTTGCCACCCAAGAGCATAAGCTGTAGTGCCCCTCCAGTCCTCTTGTTGCCTTGCCCCCCTAGCGCTTCCAATTACCGGATCTTGTGGCGCGAAGTCGCCGTATCCGATGGTCGTGATGCTCACGCCAGTCAGGTAGAAAGCGTCCACCAGCGACAGATTGGGCTCCAACACCCAGAAAAGCGCGGTACCAAAGAGTAGAAACGCCAGGATCGCCTACAGAGTGGCCACGAGAAGCGTGAGTGGCGCAGAGATCACTTTCACAGCAGTAGCATCTGGGAAGCTACCGCGAGGAGGCGGAGGACTTCGTGGCGATAGGACATCATCACGTCGAATCGGGTGTCCACTACTCTCTCGCTGCTGGACTTCGGGGGCTCGAGCATGGAAGCGTCCATTCTGCTGCTGGCGGGCGTCACTGCACCAGCGGCATTTCGATGGACGCAGCGGTCGTGGAGAGAGGCGGAGTCGGCGGCGGAAGATCGCTGCGTGGTCTCTGTCCGCTTGGGTCGCAGAATCCGAGCGGGCGGAGGACGGATCTTTCCGGGCATGCGCTGCCGCCGCTCTTGCTTTCGTGAAACGTGCTGAGGAATCGGGCAGCGTCCAGAGATGGAAGGTGCTCAAGGTTCAAGAGAACACCACACGCTCAGAATTTGCTGTCGTTCGCTGCCTATTTTAAGAGGAAGGCGCAGTCACCGATCATATTTCTCGTAGCTTCTCGGAGCCAGAAGAAGTGGTACTCGATCTTCTTGCTCGCGCGCCGCGCAAGCTTCTTCGTTTGCTTCACGCCATGATCCACATCGCCACCCTCCGCTTTCATTCTATCAAAGTTGTCGACAAGCCTGTCGAAGAGGACCTTGAGATGCCGCACGGCCACCAAGCAGCCATTCCTCGTCGCACAGATCTGCCGTGCGTCCTCCAAGAGATCTCTCTGGGATCCAGCGGCGCCAAGCGTGAGCACCTGGTTCCTCTTCCGGTTCTCTCCTAGTACCTCCACCAGGTGCGTCCGACCGCTGTACCGAAGCTCTATGTCGACGAGCGTGGGACTCAGCGCCACCGCGAGCTTGACGAACTCGCCAAGCGTCTCCTCGTCAGCCTCGCCATTCACGATCCGCATGGCGCACGCATAGGCCGCAATGAGGTCGACCGCCTGATATCGTATCGCCGCATTCTCTAGAGCTCGCCGACCCAGCTGGATGGCCGCCGGTCTCTCCAAGCTCCGCAGTTCCGCTAGCGACACAGGAACCGCCGCGTCCCTAGCCTCTTCACCGAGCTCTTCCACCAGAAGAGACCCCTGCTGCGCCCACCAAGGCTCCCACAGCTGCACTAGTCGCATGAGCGATCCATCCTGCAACGCTTTGGCGAAGCGCTCGCGCTCTCCAGCGCTCAATCTCGCGTAGGAAACGGCGTCCAGATCGCCTCGAAAGCGCTCCAGATCGTCGTCCGCGTCCGCTTCAGGCCCGACGCCCCGGTCGCACGCGTCCTCATACTCCTGCAACAGCTTCCTCATCCTCTGGCGCTCGCGCTGGCGCTCGTCCTGCACCGCGGGGTCCTTGCTCATCAGTGTCTGAACCGCCCCCACTCGCTCTCGGTAGAACGCCTCCGTGCACGCGCTCCCTGCGTCCTCGCCATCGCGCAGTTTGCCGTGCGGCCCGTGGTCGCGAAAGCACGCCAGACTGCAGTACGGAAGTCCGCATCGAGGGCACTCGTAGCGCGCGCGGTTGGCGGCGCAAACGCGACAAACGCGCTGCTGGACTTCCAGCTCCGCGGACGGCTCCGCGCGCTCCGCGCGCGACGCGCATTTGGACACCACGCGCTTGATGGCTCGCCGGCGCGGATCGAGCGCGGGGAACGCGCGCGACATGATAGCTGTGTGGGAGAGAGGCGGATGCGGCAGGAGTGGCGTGGCGTGAGCGGCGAAGAGTGGCGCTCCGTCGGCGACAGAGACAAGAGGACAGATGCGCGTCCAAGAGAGAGAAAAAGAGAGAGAGAGAGAGAGAGAGAAAGAAAGGCGTCATAGAGACGCATGAGCACGTAAGGCATTTTGTGCGTATTCTTTGCTATTGCGCCTGAAATCTCTGCAGCGCGTCGGTAAAAGCCTCGTCGACCACGTCGCACACGTCCGCCAGATCTTGCAGCCCGGTCTTCAGCAGGTCTATCGCGGGCATTTCTGAAGAGAGCCAAAGGGATTAAAAAGTCAAGAAAACGCACGAGGCACTTTTTGCAGCCCTCGGACTCTCACAGAGAAGCTTCCATTGCGCTGAACGCACCTTTATCTGTGGTCTGCAATCGCATGTTCATCTTGGGCTCCGACGGGTGCGGAATGCTGTAGCCGCAGAAGTGCGTCTCCTTGCGCCGCATGAGCACATGTCTCAGCGCGTTGCCCAGCGTGTGGCCCTCATCTCCGAACACGAAGGTCCGATTTCCCACGTCAGTCTCATCTGCGGCCTCCAGCTGTCCAGAAGTACAGAATAGACGAAGTGTCACTCAAAGGCGTCGCTGCACTTCTTTGGCACTCTCCATTTTCGCAATCTTGTTCACGCAGCGCTCTACGTACAACTTCAAAGGCGACGTCGGCGGTCGCCAGACGCTGCTCGTTCACCGCCATACTTCCGCTGAATGTTTGCGGCGCCAAATGACTCGCTCTACTCCGCACAAACCAGTGAAAGTGAACTCCGCCAAACATCGTCTCCGTCCGCTCGTACCGCTCTGTCACACAGCGGAACTGCGTCGGGTCTTGCGCGCCACAGACAAGCTACAGACGCGCCCTCGCATGATGGACGGCGTTTTCGCGAAGTATGGCGAGTCCATACGCACCGCGCAGCTGCAGGTGGCCATTGCCGCGTGCGGAGGCACCGCGTACGGCGTTTGGCAGAACTGGCGGGAGGGTTCCCTGCTCCGCGGGGCTGCGCGGACGCGCCAGGTCATTCCCTGCTGGGCGTTCAAGGCATTCGAGCCACTGGGCCTCTGATGTATGTGCTCTCCACACCTTGGGGACTTGGGGAACCCCCCAGATTTTGAAGGCGGGAGCTGTCATGGGAGCGGCGAGTGTCGGGTTTGTGGGCCTTTTCGCGCTCACGTCAACAGCCTTGGAGGTTCGATGTCTTCGTTGCGCCCAAAGAGCAAAGCATCACGACGATTCTGTGGTACTCAAAACCAGCTCGCGATGCGGTAGATGTTGAGCGGCAGGAGACATTGGGCACAGCCGGCGGCGGGGCTAGGCCTGACTTTTGCGGTCTTCAGCATCCCGGACGGTGTTGCCCTGAGTGTCACGAGGTAAGCCACTTGTTATGGCAACAGAATCTGTCGTCATTCAAGCGCCTACTTCTTGGTAATGCGGAACGCTTGTGTGGCACCACAGAGGCATCTTCGGCAGCGTGGTTGGCGCCGGCTACGGATGCGCTTTGCTGGTTTCCGACGCGCTCGCGGCTCCGACGCCCGAGCCTGTCGCAGAAGAGGCAAGACCTGACTTGGAAGGCGACGAAGAGGAAACCGAGGAGACCAAGATGTCACCGACGGAATTGTACCTGGCGATGGGCAGAAAGACACTAGAGGATTGGAAGGAGGTGGCGAGAGCAATAGAGGAGAGGAAGGCAAAGGGCGCACAAGCGGAGGAGGACCAAACGAAATCATAATCACTCGAGTCGATCTGCTGTCTACGACTTTACATCCACATCCACATTCACATCCACATTCGCATTCGCATCCACATCCAACCTGCCCTGGACACCGCTCCCTTGCTGGAAGCCAAAGACCTTCAGTCTCTTGGGCTGTCGTTCCTTGGACGCTGCTGGATTTGCGGCATCGCTCCTTTGCTTGTACTGCTCCTCCTTTTGGGGTTGCCGCCGCTCGAAGCTCTCCAGCAGCCACCGGAAATGCACAACGTGAGGGTGCAGGGGATGCTGATTGATCGCTTTGACCACCGCTTCACTTCTCCTATCGCCTCCCTTGCAGTACTCCTGCAGGTCCGCCTTGCAGATCACGTGCGTGACCATGTCGGTGAGCCTCGCGCACCGCCATCCTCCAGTTTTCCGAAGAATGTTGCGCAACGCAGCTTCCTCGGCCGAGCGAAAGCCAAAGAAGAACACTTTGAAGCCCTCGAGGACGGTTGCTACGTTCGGTGCTCCGCCTTCGCCATCGTCCACGCGCGAGGCTGCTCTGCTCAACGTTGCGTCCACCTCGTCCAGCACGTCGGGGAGATCCAAAGGATTCGCCGACATTGTAGCCTGCCGGGTGAGACGCCCCGTCTTGGGTCGCTCTGGGCGCTTGCCTTGCGCTTCGTGAATGGGCAAAAGCGTCCGCTTCTCGTCGACAACTACGTCGGGTGCGAGTTCAAAATCCTCAAAGGGCAAGAAGGTCCTATCCTTGGATACAGCCGCGACGTATCCAACTTTCACGCACGGAATTCCAAGCTCCCGAGCGATGTTGTACTTGTCGCTCTGCGTCGTGTTGGCGACGACGAGGTCCGTCTTCTGGTCCTCCTCCGCCGACAGGTACATCTTGTCCGCGTAGTTCGCGCCCAAGGCCTCCAGCGAGTCGCGGAGGCTTTGTCGCACCTTGGCGTCCAAGACGCCGGTGATCGTCACGTTGTAGCCGCTGAGCGGTCCGTCCCGAAACTTCGCCACATTCAGCTTCAGCTCTTCTCTCGCGCAGCTTTCCAGCCAATCGAGGCCCACAATGGGAATGCCCCGCCGCTGCGCAGCTCGGGTCTTGTCTGAAGAGTGGCGATTCACGCGCCGAGTGCGCACGGCGCCACGCCCCGTCTCAAACGGCTCCGAAACCACATTGGAGAGCAGATGGGTCACCGCCACAGTGTACGTGGAGTCGAAGGAAGCACCAAGGCTCTCGGTCAGCGCTTGCGCTCTTGCGCGCTGCTCGGACGTCAGTCCGCTGGTGCAGATCTGGAGGCCATGCAGCATCTCGTGGTGCGGTGAGGAGTTCAAGCGATCTGTCAAACCATACCAAACCAGACCAAACCAGACCAAACGGCTCAAAAAAAGATCGAAACAAAAGCGCGCCAAAATCCCGCGAATCCAAATCCGAATCCAAAGTTTTGGGTTTCTGTCACTCTTCCAAAGTCGACGAATCCATCAGAACATCGATTCTGAGCATCGCAACATTCCACATTGCATCCGCATCGATATTGTGCGCGGTATCGCCCCACACCACCCAAGTTTGATCTGTGTACTGGAGTGAGATTCAACGAGCCTGCTGGGTCAAAAGAGAAAAGCGTGGAACACGGCCTTCGGAGAGCGCCCCAACGCTCGGATCGCCGAGCCCCGCGCTCCCTCTCGCGCTGCATCTGGGAGCAGGATCGCAATGGAGCTGCCTCCCCATGTGTTGACGCTGCGCGAAGTGGCGAATCGCGCGCGCAGACAGAAGAGTCGTTTAAACGGAAGGACTCGCTCCCAAAGGATCCAGAAAGAGAAGGCGCTTCGCGCGGTTTACATCCACACGCTGCAGAAGTCGCACAGCTCTCTGTCGGACCGCATCCGCGAGCTTCGGCGGCTGATTCTCACGGAAGGCGTGCCGCCGGAGTCGGAGAGAGAAGCGCAGGGCAACCGCGGCGCCTGGGGCGGCGCCTGCAGCCTGCGAGGGGTGCTGTGGAAGATCATGCTGGGCGCGATCCATCTCGATGCGGACATGTACTGCTCCTTGATCTCGGAGGGGCCCACGTGGAAGGACGAAGACATCTGCAACGACATCTTCCGCGTGTTCCAAGGGAATGAGCAGTTCAAGGAGCGCGTCCCGGACGAGAAGATGGCCCGCGTGCTGAACGCCTTCGTCCGGCTGAACTTTGAGCCCGGGAACGACTCGGAGACCAGGAGGATTCACCCGAGCGACCCGGACTCCGCGCTCATCACGTCCTACGTGCAGCCCATGTCGGCAATCGTGGCGCCGCTGCTCTTCGTGATGCCGGAGCCCGATGCGTTCTACGCGTTCAACACGCTCGTCACGAGGCACTGCCCGCAGTATGCCGCCCCGGATCTCCAGGGGGGAATGCTGGCGGTGGAGTTCGTGCTTCGGTGCCTGGAGTTTGTGGACCCGCAGCTGTCGCAGTATCTCATCGGCAAGGGAACGCGGTCGTGGCCCATGCGGACGATCGTGATGCAGGCCGCGCTCAGCTTCTCCGCGGTGATCCCGCCGCTGAGCGAGGTCGTGAAGGTCTGGGACATGCTCATTGCCTTCGGCATGCACGCCAACGTCTTCGTGATCACGGCACAGCTGGTGCTGCTGCGCGGGGCGCTGCTGAAGGATCCGAATCCGCTCAACCGGCTTCAGACTCGAAGCATCCCGCCAATGGACGCGCAGCTTGTCGTGCCGGTCGCGTTGAAGATCGCAAACATCATCCCGGACGCCCTGTTCACAGAAATCGCAGCGCATCCCTTCATCACGAGTCAGCAGTTGGCAAGGATTGACGTCCGGCACGAGGACGATCGACGAGTAGAGACGCCGAAGAGCACGCGGCGGAGGAGAAGGAACTAAGCCGAAGCTTGTTTGGTCCGGACTACCTACAAACTGCAGTCAGAAACGGCGCAATGATGCTACAGAGCGCCTGCTCGCGAATGCGCTTCGCCCCCCGCCCGCCCCCGCCCCCAACTACATGCCTATGCCGCGGGCCGTGCCCCACGTTGGTGTGTTCTCGAAAAACCTTCGCCTGGGTTTCGCCCCTCGTGCCGGCGACGTCCTGACCCTACTTACAAGATACAGCCAGAAGATCCACCGCAGCATCCCGAAGCAACCATGAGAGCCCCAAAAACCATGTATCTACTCTCCGCCGTTCCCGCTTAGTCCTCCTTGACGCCGGACTCGATCTTCTTCATCATGGGGATGACCTTGGACTTCATGAAGCCGACGAGGGCGTTGTCCATGATGTCCGCGTAGTAGGCCACGCCCAGGAGCGCGTACTTGAAGTAGAAGTAGCCCGGGATGAAGGAGATGACCGGGTCCACCACGACGAAGAGGCAGCTGAGCAACGAGTACGCGAGCAGATGCTTCAGCTCGTCCACTTGCTGCGGCGAGGGCGCGTCCGCGCCACTCGGGGCGTCGATGGCCCGGAAGCTGCGGTGGGACAGCAGCACCCAGAAGAACACGGATAGGACGAAGCTGTGCAGATCCATCGCGAAGAGAATGGCGACGACCAGCGCGAGCGCGAGGGTCAAGCCGGCTCCAACCAAGTACTTTCGTGGCAGCTTCGTCTGTTCCTCGGCCATGCCAAGCGGCTCCTGCGCGCCCCAACCAAGTTTGACCACCGAGCCGAAAGTCAGCTCTCGTCCTCGCGGTGTGTCTAGCGGGTCATGCGAAGCGGCGCACCTGGAGCTGTGGGGCAACCTCAAGAAGCTTCTTCGTAACTCCATCGAGCGCGGCATCGACCTGGCTCTTGACCTTTTGCATCTGCGATTCGCCCTGGCTACTCATCTTCGACAGGCACCAAGCTCAGAGACGGGAGGGGAGGCAAACACGAGAAAGAAGCGGGGCGGCGGAGGCTCCAGGGACGCGTTTCTGCGGCGGCGGTTTGTATATCCTTCCGCTGTTTTTTGACTTGGGCCGCTTGGGATCCAGTCTCTTTCCTCCCTGATCCGCAGCCGCAGCTTCCGGGTTTGGTGTTTCTTTGGTCTCAGGTTTTGTGCTTCGGCATTCAAATCCATCGATGGACTTCTTCTTTTCTTCCTCTCTTCCAAAAAT
This sequence comes from Pinguiococcus pyrenoidosus, assembly GCA_019677205.1. NCBI lineage: Eukaryota > Pinguiophyceae > Pinguiochrysidales > Pinguiochrysidaceae > Pinguiococcus > Pinguiococcus pyrenoidosus. The sequence goes on from JAAMXY010000873.1 coordinate 20,469, forward strand.
TCAAAACAAAAAAATATATAAATTATGGCTATTATTGATCGTATTTTATACTAATTAAAATGTTAATAAATGGTTATTCGGAGTCTGTCCTTCCGACAGTAGGTAGGACAGAGAGGCGGTGGTGGAACAGTTCGTGAACTGCAGTGGATTGTGGAAACGTTGGCGAGGTCAGCCCTGTAGTGACGCCCCGAATTTACGGGCGGTGTAAGCGTTTTAAAAATACTTTTGAAATATTTTCATTTTCATCTATCAAATAGTTTTAGCTATACCATAAATCTATAATAAATAAATTTCCTTAATTTAAATTATTCAAAAGATGCTTTCCTTGAAGGTTTCCAGACACGTCTCTCTCTCCCCTCATCAAGCTTCCCGAAGTGAAAAGCGGCGCAGAGGAGACTTTTCGACTTTCCAGTCGCCGCCCGGACCTCATCTCCCAGTGTTTTGGGGATGCGCCTAGCTCTGTGTAGTGTATGACACCAGATGTGGTCTCGGCGCATCGCCACTTGGCTCCCCCGGCGCTCCGCCGCCGCGGCGTCTGTCCGCTCTCTCTCCGCAGAACTTCGGCTGTCGCGCGAGCGTCTGGGACAGCCCATTCCGCTGGACGAGCATGCGTGTAGCGTCAGCATGCCCATGTGGGACGACGTGGTGGGCTACGAAGAGGGCTGCGAGCGCGTGAAGGCGGCGTTGGCGTGCGGGTATCCGCGCTTTGTGTACCACCCTCACGTCGAGAAGCTGTGCGCCTCGCTGCTGAGCCGCCACTTGAAGAAGCGGCCCAGTGTGAAGCCAGGGAGTCTGCAGTGCGCAGTGGCGCCCAACTTCCTCTCCGCGCTGCGTCTGAGAGACTTCCTGCTGGAGGGCACTCGCTTCCAGGACGACGATGTGTATGTGTACAGTGACGACCTGGTGAACCATCGCCTCCAGATGCACGTGCACGGCGTCATGTACCCCAGCGAGCTGGCGCAGAAGGCCAAGGCCTTCTGGCAGCACACGGGAGAGGTCGTGAGCTCTCGCCAGGCCCATGCGGCCGCCGCCCAGCTGGCGGAGAACACCGCAACCATCACGCCGCCGTTCTGCGCCGAGCACCGCGTGCACTGCGCAGTGGCCTCCGGCGTCACCGACGACGCCGGCGGTGCGGGCCCCGCGAACGCCTTTGAAGGGCTGCGCGAGTCCATCGCGGGCTTCACGGGCGCGCACAAGGCCGACGTGCACTTCACCCCCAGCGGCATGGGCGCCGTGAGCTTCGCGCTGCGCGTTGCTCAGGAAGCCTTCGAGAGGCGTGTGAAGGCCGCAGAGAAGGCGGGGGAGCGCGTCCCGCCGAGCAAACAAGTGCCGCAGGCGGTGGTGTTCGGATTCCCGTATCTCGACACGCTGAAGCTGTGCGAGCGGCCGGAGTTGTGCCCCGGGGGCAGCAGCTTCTTCAAGTTTGGCCACGAGCAGGACTTGCGCGAGCTGGAGGCGCTGCTCAAGCGCGCCGCAGACCCGAGCGACCCCACAAGCCCCGTCTGCGCGGTCTTCACCGAGTTCCCGTCCAACCCGCTGCTGCGAAGCCCCGACTTGCACCGCCTCAAGAGCCTCCTCCAGGAGCACGACGTCCCGCTCGTTGTGGACGATACCATTGCGAACTTCGCGAACGTGGATCTCTTCGGGGTCGAGAAGGGCGCCGACTTCCTCGGCGCAGACATCATCGTCACGTCGCTCACCAAGCTGTTCAGCGGTCGCGGCGATGCCATGGGTGGCAGCATGGTGATCAATCCCAAGTCGAGGCTCCACAAGGACCTCTCCTTCGCGGCCGACGTGGATCGGATGTCCAACCTGAGACTGGAGGAGGGCTGCTGGGAAGGCCTCTATCCCTCGGACGCCGCGGCGCTCTACCTGAACAGCCGCGACTTCGAAGCGCGCTCTCAGCGCATCAACGAGACCGCCCTGGACCTCGTGCAGCACATTGCAGACACCGGCTTCTTCAAGTCCCTCTACTACCCGGCGCTGACGATCACCGAGGATGGGGATCATCGCAGCATCGATCCTCTGTACGCCCGGTACATGAAAGCCTCTGGCGGAGCAGGGTCTCTCTTCTCGGTGGTCTTTGACGAGGAGAAGCTTTGCCCGAAGACCTTCTACGACTGCCTCGCGTACAGCAAGGGTCCGAGTCTGGGCACGAACTTCACGTTGTGCTGCCCGTACACCATCCTGGCTCACTACACGGAGCTTGACTGGGCCGAGGAGTGCGGCGTCGCGCGGAGTCTCATCCGGGTTAGTGTTGGCCTCGAAGAGCCCGACTTCCTAAAGCAAGCGTGGACGACGGCCGTAGAAGCAGCGAGAAGGTGAAGAACTTCCGCGGAATCCCGTCGCCGATTGTACATAAATGTGAATAGTCAATTGTGCAAGGTCCCTTTGATGGACAGTGATGTCATCGAAGGTGAACTCGGTGCTTCACAAAACAGTCGAAGCTATGTATGAATTTTGGGGGGAGGGGCGGGGCAGGGGGCAAGAAAGAAAGACAGCATCCATGGGTCGGTGTAGAATTCGTTTTGCTTCTTTCTCTTGCACGGACGTTTCTTGTCGGCCACGCCCTCACCACGGATCATCCGCCAAGGAAACCGCTATTGCCGTCATGTTGTCCGTGGAGCCCAAGTCAAAGCAGTGCAACAGAAGCGCGTCCACCAGTTCTGCCAGCTGCTCCGTCCCTTCTCTTGTGCTCCCAGCGTCGAAGAAGTCGCGGCAGAAGCGCGCGGCGGCGGGTGCATCCATCACATCCCAGATTCCATCACACGCCAAGAGTAGAATGCTGACAGTACCGCTGCCCTTTTGGGGACGTGCAAACACTTGGACGTCGGGTATCGCGACTATTGCCTGCTTCGATGACGGCAGGCCTGGGGTGTTCTTGAATGTGAAGTCTCCGAAAGCCCGAGACATCTGGATGCGATCCTTGTTGCCGTTCGGTGCCGTGTACACGATGGACGCGGCGCCGTTGTCCGCCACAACCACTTCATGCCCGGCGTCCTTTATCCTCTGCTCCTCGCCAGGCAGGTTCGGCTTGTGCTCCAGGGTGACCATGCGCACGTCGATGTCCTCCCTCGCCTTGCTATATTGGATCAGCGCTGCGCCGCTGTCCCCGACGTTGCCGACGGCAACGTGCTGATCAAGCACAACGGCAAGGACGCCCGTGCTGCCCGAGTTGTCCAACGCCTTGCCTCCATCCTCGTCCGCCTGCATCCGCGGCTCCTCCCGCAGCTGCGCTTCCAGGCGTTCGCAGCATTCCAGGAGCAGCGCCTCCAGGGCCTCTTCCGACTGATCACCCTTCGCAATGCGCTCCGCCCACGCGCGAGACGACAGGCATGCGGAAGGGCACTTATCTGCGAGAAACTCGGACGTGAAGTCGCCGGCATGGCCGTCAAACACGCAGAACAGGCCCGTGTCAGGTCGAGCCAGCGGCCCGGACGCCTCGGGCGGGAGATCGGCAAGCGGCGTGCACACGCAGACGGCGTCTTCCATGTCCACGCGCCATCCCGGAATGTCGCCGTACCCGAAGGGAACGCTGTCGTCCTCCATCACTGCTTCTGCGTAGTTGTAGCCATTGTGTCTCCCGTACAGCGCCTTTCGTGGAGTGATGGACGGGTCGCCCTTTTCGAAGAGCAGGTCTTTGACGCTGGCCACCGCCTGCCCTCCCGCGAGCGCCGCGAGGCCCATGGGCGTGCGTCCCAGCAGATCGACGGGGGCGCGCCTCCCCTTCACTTCTGACGGCACCGCGTCGCCATCCTGCCCCTTGATGGCGCTTCCCAGCAGCTGCACGATCTCTTTGTGGCCGCTCTGAGCCGCCATGTGCAGGGCGGTGCGGCCGTAGAGGTCCCTCTTGAGCGCCGCCCGCTTGCCCCCAAGCGGCGAGAACAGCAGCTCCTTGGCAGCATCATAGTTGCCCTTGTCCGCAGCGACGTGGAGAGGCGTCGCTCCATGCGGCAGCCGCTGGCTGATGATGTTGCGCGTATCCACCAGCGTGGGGTCCTCCAGCAGCATCTTCCGCAGCTCCTCCACTCTCTTGGGGTTCAGCTTCTTCTGCTCCGCCACCGTGAAGATCTTCCTCTGGGACATGGGGTCGCGGCTGCAAGCCACCGTGTCCAGCACGGCCTCCCTCACCTCGGCAGAAAGCCTCTCGTCGTCCACCACGTTGGGCATGCGCTTGATCCGGTTGCCCGTGCCCGGGGGCCCAAGCGCCGTAAACGGTGACGACGGACTGTCCAAGTCCGCTTCAGCCAGCCGCTGGTGGAAGCTGTGCCTCCCACTCGTGTGCGCAGTCGCCACCTTCGCTATAGGAGGCGGCGACAACAGACTCGGCTCCGGCGTCCGGGGCGGGAAACCGGATCTCGGCGGCAGAGCGCTGCTGGGGGTGATGACCAGCACGCTACGCACCGAGCGCGCGCGCTTCGGCGTCTCGACCCCTAAAGAAGCCTCGGGCCTGGGAGGCGTCTGATCAGAAGGTGAAGAAACGCCCAAAGCGCTGAAATTCGCGCTCAATTCGTCGGCGCCGCCGGACGGAGCCGCCGCTTCGGGCGCCGCCGAGGGCGCGATGAACTCCAGAAACTTGTCCCCCACCAGCGCACTCAGCATGGCTGCAGATGTCGGAGTCGCGCGGTCTGATGAGCCGCCAGCTGGGGCTCAGGGATTGTGCGGCGCGGGAGCGCCGGACCTTCATCAGCTGATGGCTCCTTAGCAACGATCATTTCGATTTCGGTTGATTTTCGTTTCTGGCTTTGGGGGACTTTCGCCGCGCTTCCACTCGTCAGCTGATACTGCGATGCAACGCTCGAAGTCCGTCTTTCCTTGCCTCCCTTGTTCGCCAAGTGGACAGGTGTGGTACTGGCGGAAATCCCGGCTGGAATCGGTGGCTGAGATGGGGCCAGATGAGCCGGAGGCGCATGTGACGGCTGTATATCACGAGAACAACCCGCAGCGCGCGCGCGTGCGCTACCTGGGCAGCGCCATCGCGCTTCTGCTTCTGCTGTTCATGGTGAACAACGTCACCACCAAAGACTACCGCGCGGCCACGCGCGGCTATCTGGCCAACGTGGGCCAGGAAGCCAGCGCAGAGGTCATCGTGCCCAAGACGGCGTGGGAGAAGCAGCAGGAGCAGAAGGACGTTTTGAAGCGGATTGAGGAGCTGGAGGGTCTGGTGCAGGACCTGCGTCTCCAAATGGCCCATCTGCAGCAGCAGCAGCAGCAGCAGCAGCAGCAGCAGCAGCAGAATAATAATAATAATAATACGACGGCTGTGGAGGAGAGTGACGGAGAAGCAGAGGCCGGGGTTGCGCCGGTGGCGCCCGAGGAGACCGAGGTGCAGCTGATCAAGGGGAGCAGCGGTGACGAGGCGTTCTTGACGGGGAACGAAGAGACAGCCGTGGTGCTGGGAGGCACTCGACGATGACACGCGATGATGGATTGCAATAGGAGAAGATGCCTCAAAAGCAAAGCGGAGCGGAAATCTTCAATCAATCTTCTACATCGTCAGCCTTCGTTGCGGCGTTGCTTTTGGTGATCTACGCGCGGCACGTCGACGAGGCAAGGAAAGAGGATGGAGGGCATTGCCAAGCGCCTGGCAGTCTATGCTGCAGTAAAAGTGGGTCCGTCACCAACCTAGCGGAATGTCTGCTTGAGCATTTCCATCGACGCCATCGTGACTGCGACGGAAGGAGCGAGGAAGAACACCCGCGCGCCCGAGCCTCGCCAGAAGCCGGCGAAGCCTTCCTCCCGGTAGATCTTTCCCAGGCCGTCCAGCATCCCTAGAGATGTAGTTTTTAGGAGAGAAGAGAGGTTCGCAGACGAAGAGGTTTCCTAAGATCCCGTACACAGGAGAGGGCCAGGAAGAAAGACGGGGAACGACGCGATCCGCACCTCGGTAGGCCCAGGATCCCATTTTCGTGTCCAGGCGACGCTGCAGCTGGTACCGTAGCTTGGCAAGATCTAGTGGACTCGTGAGGAAGGCCGCAAAGGCACTGGCAGACGAAGAAGCGATCAGGCTTTCGAGGAAGGTCACATCCAAGTCTGACGGACTGGAAGGATCCGCGGTGTCCACCCGCTTCGCCGCGATGGCCAGGTTTTTCAGCTTCTCGTACACAACAAAGTAGATCGCCGACCACGGGCCAAAGGACAGCAGCGTCGCGCCATAGCCCTTGTAGATGCCGCTGAGACCCTCTGACTTGACGATGGATCGCAGCGCGTCCCAGCTGTTCTTGTAGGGCGTGACGCCCGCAAGGAATCGCGAGTCGCTGGCCGTGGAAGTTGCTCCGCCAGCCTGCTTGGCTTGCACTTGCAGGCGCTCCTTGATCACATCCACGGGCACGAAGATGATGCAGCTCACCGCCTCGGCGATCATGCCAGACGTCAAGTGAGCCAGCCAAGGGAGAGAGGCGAACAACGGCAAGGCCGACAGGAGGCCCTTGCTGGCCTCGTAGCTAGTCATGTACAGCGCCGTGGCAGGGACGCCTCCCACAAGACTGGCTGCAACGCCGCGATACAGTCCCGCCAGTCCCTCTCGACGTAGAGTGCTGGTGAACACCTCTGCAATGCCCAGAAAGCGCCTGGCGTCGCTGGCCTGCAGCCGCGCCTTCACGGTGTCCAGTGGGTGGCACACCACGCGCGAGACCATCCCGGCGACGCTGCTGCTCAGCAGCACTACGCGCAGCTCTTGCGGATCGTCGAGGACGCTCATGGATCTGTGAGGCAGCCTGAGCCTCCATATCTCGCGGGACTCTCCGCCTGAGACGTCCGTCGCCAGGGCACGCGGGTGCACCCGGGGACAGACTACGAAATGAGATGCTCGCACGCCGTCCACGGGGAGCGTCACTGTTGGGTTTGCTGTTTGGGGCGGCGACGAAAGCGTGGCAATGCTCGTCGCCGGGATTGCCGCGGTGCCTGCATAGCTTGTCTTTCTGTGGAAGGAGCGGATGCACTGCGTGAAGACTGCAGATCCCCAAGGGACGACGAAGGAAAGGGGGTTGTGCGTGGGCGCCGGGAGGAGAGCCTCCCGATGCTGAGCTGCAGGCCACGAGCCTCCTCACCGAATCAATCGATTCCTCTCTAGAGCTCGGGTGCGCCGACAATGGCCTCTTTCGCGAGACGCTTGACTTCCAGCACAATGTTCTGCAGCTGATACAGCAGAAAGCGACGATTCTCCGTCCGGCTCACGAACCGATTGCACACGATCTTCATCTCGCGCTTGTCCGGGTCGTAGCGATTCAGCACCAGCTGTGCGAGCACGTCGATCTCGCGTCTCGTCAGCCCCAGCCTGTCCACAGCCACATGCATCCGCACCTTGTAGTCGTTGGGGTTCTTGGGCAGATTGATCACCGGATCCGTCTGGAACAGCTGATCCAGCGCGGCGGGGGTGATCTCCCATTCGCCCAGGAAGCGCACTGCCTTCGGATTGATCGTGAGCTGGGGCAACTCGATTCCCTGGATGTCTCCCTGCGCATCCAGAACTCGCTCTGGAATCGCCCTGCGCACGAACGTCGGACTGACTTGCGGTTGGTTCAAGCTTCGATCGACGTCAGTGAACTCTTGTTGCGAAACGCGCATGAAGCGACTCATGACGCTCTCCACATACGCTTCTCGCTTCCTCGCCTTGCTGGGCTCTTGCTCCGAAGGCCCTTCAGAAGCGCTTGCGGCGCCACTGGTGTCACTGCCGTCTGTGTCAGATAGAAAGCGACGCTGAGCAACCGCGGCCCCTTGCTCTCCAAGGACTCCCCACTGAGGTGCGACCACCGAGCCCCGCAGCAGAGGTCTGCCAAACCGCAAGCGCCTCCGGGAGACTATACATGTGCGCGCGAGGCGCATCTTAAGCGCCCAAGATGTGCAAAAGCGGCGCCAAGTGCGCGTTTTTTCGCGTTCTCGCGTCTCTGCACTGAAGGATTCCTTATCGGCCGTTTCAGAATATACAGTATAAAAATAAATATTCATCTATTCCCAAATCACTAATCTCAATATCATAATTTTAAAATGAAGGCGCGTTCGTGAAGGCCAATCCAAAGTGTGTGTTCGTGGGGCGCGAGTGCGACTCGTTTGGCTTCGTTGACAGCTTCGGCAGCGTTGATCTGAATCGTCATGGCGCAGTTCATGCAGATGCTGGGACGCGCGCTGCGGGAGACGGGACAGGCCATGGACCGCCTGGGCCTGGCCGCCATGGACTTGGAAAACACGTTCCGCGTGCCTCTCAGTCGGCACCGCCAGCTCATGAATCTGGGCGAGAAGGTCCCTGTCACCTCCTGTAAGTCTTCGCCAGCGCCACAGCGCCACAGCGCCAGAGCGCATGGTCAATTGTCTCACCGTGCGTCTGTCACAGCGGCGGCCTGGGTTGCGCCGTCCGCGACGGCCATAGGAGACGTGTCCGTGGCGGCCAACAGCTCGATCTGGTATGGCACGGTGCTTCGCGGAGATCAGGCGCCCATCTACATCGGCACGGACACCAATGTGCAGGTAACAAGAGCAGAAACATGTGGCTTGTGGACTGTAGAGAGGCGCGCCGGGGGCCCTTTGGACGAAACATGACTCGTGTGTTTTTGCATGGTTTGCTTGGAAGGATTTGAGCACCATCACGACGTCACCTGGCGCTGGTGTCACGCTTGGGGCCAAGGTCACCGTAGGCCACAAGGCGTTTCTGCACGCTTGCACGGTGGGCGACGGCACGCTGATCGGGATGGGCTCGCAAGTGCGCAACTCCGTGGTGGAAGGCGCGGCCATGGTCGCGGCGGGCGCCGTGGTGAGCAATGCGGTGGTGCAGACGGGCCAGTTGTGGGCGGGCAACCCGGCCAAGCACATCCGCGATCTGACGGAGCAGGAGATCGAGGCGATGCGGCGGCAGGCAGAGCAGTACAGCGCGCTCGCGGTCAAGCACAGGCAGGACTTCATGGACGTCGCTGACCTCATTGATTCCGAGGGAGCGCAGGCGAAGAGCACATGATTCTTGGATGCCAGAGGAATGAGCAGAGCTGCATGCCTGCGGAGACCCGCAAAGGCGTTGCTGCTCTATCCATCGATCCGTCAAGCCATTCCCAACAAGAAATCGAGTCTACGTTCGCATCCTTGGGCTGGTTTGCGCCGGGGTTGTCTGAGCATCGGGCACCTCCTCTCCCGCGCCGTGCTTCTTCTTCTCAGTCACAGCCTCATCTCTCCCGAAGAGGACCATCCACATGGCTTGGCAGGATGGCAATTGCAAACGATGCTGATTTGTGCGGGTTGGACTCCTGGCTTGCGCGGTCGCTCGCGTGGGAAGAAAGCGAGGTGCCGGGAAACGTGGGGAGAAGACGAGCTCTTGCTCGAGCAGGACTTCCGCGTCAGTAAACGCAGCAGCTTCTTCGTCACTTGTCGCATCAAGGCACTGTTGGACAGACAGACAGTGTCCGACGTGCAATTCCAATTCTATACAGACGCCCTATGCCTCCGCCGCGGCGGGCACGCTCTGGTCCTCGAGGACCTGGTTGGTCGTCTTGCTCAGAAGGATGCACTTCCCGCCTTTGCCCTCGATCGCGCTGCGCGCAGACTTGGTGAAGGCGTGGGCCTTCACGGTGAGGCCGGAGACGTTCAGCTCTCCGTTGCCCAGCACCTTGTACGTCTTGCGGCCCTTGTTCACCTTGGTGAGCACCTTGTCGTCCACGAGCTTGTCGAAGTCGATTTCCGCTCCCTCCGCGCACTTGTTGAGGTCACTGAGCTTGATGATGCTGAAGATCTCGTACTCGTGCCCGGGGCCCATGGGCTTGCCACGCAGCTTGGGGATGCGGCGGTACAGGGGCGTCTGGCCACCCTCGAAGCCGCGGCGGATGCTCTCTCCGGAGCGGGACTTCTGCCCGCGCATTCCACGACCGCACGAGGCGCCCTGGCCGGCAGCGATGCCCCGCCCGAGTCGCTTTCTACGCTTGGTGGCTCCTGGCGCCGGCTTAATGTTGGTCACGTCCACGGGCTCCGCGTGCCACTCGGGACTCTCCGGGTTCTCGCGGCGCTTCCAGTCCCACAGCTTCATGCTCAGCGCATTTGGCGACGTCACAGACTGCACTCCGGCGACCTGGCGGCCCGCGAAGGCTCCAGCCAGTCCAAAGGTCTCTGCAGAAGGGAAAAAGAACACTGGGTCAGCATGCGCCGGGCGGCGTTTCTCCTTGGCGAGCGAGCGAAGACAAGTTCAATTCGGGTCTCTCAGGGCCGTCCGCGGAACGCACCGGCTGGGCTCAGGGCCAACGCCAGCAGCAGCGCGCACAGCATTCCACGAGCAAGCATGGCGCTGATGGACAGGAGGAACAGAGCAAGGTCGCAGTGCTCAGACGCCTTTCCTCGCACGGAGCTTCGGCCACCACGGACGGAGAGGCCAACGCCAGCAGAAAAGCAAATGGGGAAACTTTGGGTCTTGTTGGGACTGTGCTATCCGTAAATTAAGAATATAGAATGAACGGAGTGATGGCTGTCGGAGCTAATTTTGGGAGGTGGGTAGCTTTCTTAGGGTTGTCTATCAGGTTCGAGAATAGTGTTTTATGATACCATGCTATTCATTTTCATTTGCTCAAACACTATTATTTTTTCATATAAACAAATAGATGAATATGAAAAACAAAAAACTCTTCTTGATGCACCCTTCATTGGATGAGTTTCATAATGTTCCGTATGTCTACCGAATGGTGGACGGGCGTGGCAGGCAGAGCTTTCATCCCACTTTCTGACGTAGTGACCGGCTTGTTGGAGAAGGTCAAGTAACCGGTTTACGAAGCCCCGGTTCTGGTCTCGGACTCGTACTCTGTCCTCTCTTGTGGACATCAGAGCGAGATGATGTTGCTTGGGCGGGCAGCTTTCTGGTTGTGGTGTGGAGCAAGCCCGTAGAGAAGCGAAGCCGAACAAGCAAAGCAAGACATGCATCCCTCACGATGCCGCGTCGGTTATCATGGTTGACTTCTTGTGCAACGAAGTTCAAAGAGGGAAGGAGGCAGCCTCGGTACGAGCGACATCGCTCAAAGAAGCAAGCAAGCAACTTCTTGCTTGCCTTTGCGCTGGCCTTGCTTGCCGACGCCACCTTCGTGCTTAACTTGCTTCGGCCTCTCTTCGAAGCGGCCGGGCGGTGCGTCTAGTGTTCACAAGCCTGCGTCGATGCACAAACTCGGAAAGCACGGAAAGACGCTGCACATTCTTCTTTCTTGAAACTCTGGATCAGGGATGGTGTTGATAGGTGCGACTGTGTAGCGAAGTGTAACGGATTCCAGCTGTCCAATCGCCTCTCCTTCTCC